>OY755175.1:8421932-8515630 GCA_963576735.1 Bedellia somnulentella | reverse complement strand
GAGTATATGTATGTATGTTTAGGATTTATTCCCCAATTACAAGTTATTGGGACTTCCACTTCGTACCGATCATGAAGACATACCCAAGAGATATAGACTTCCACCAGCATTTATGTACGAGTCGACCGCCCTTGCGCGGCATGGGTCATATTTTTCAAATTCCTAAGGTTTCTTCAATCACTCCTTACTGGTTATAAAAATTTTCGTGATATTACAGTCTTTAGCCTATGGTTGTTATTGTTAATAAAACATAAAAGACTTAAATTGATTTAAACAATTTAATTTCCAATTAAATACAAAATTAATAATTTATTCCGACGCGGTGGAGGTGTAGAGTAAGAGTGGCAGAGCGGCGGGAGGCGCTCTCAGCCGTAGTTCGTCTTGAGTAGGCGCGGGCGCGGGGGGAGGCCAATGACAAGTCAGTTGCTTGCGCTACCGTTGAAATGATCGGCGTAGACATGCTCCCGGCCCTTGAAAGCTCCTGCTGGTGGTTTCAAAGTCTTCCACTTAGTTTATATTTCTGATGTGGGCAGTAAACATAGGCGGTTCAGCGCTCTTCGTACAATCCCTTTATTAGTGACCACATCTGCTACGCGTGATACGCCATCGGTTCCAGGAAACAACTTGTTTATTCGCCCAAGACGCCAGCATAAAGGTGGAATATTATCCTCCTTGATTAGGACTAGGTCATCTATTTTGAGCTCTCTACATTTGATTCGCCACTTGGTGCGTTGTTGCAGCTCCGACACGTACTCACTCGACCATCTCTTCCAGAAATGCTGCCTCAGGTGTTCTAGCCGCTGAAAACGGTCGAGACGATTTATATTGTTTTCAATATAGGTTTCAGAGGGTAATGACGTTAAGGGCCTGCCTATCAAGAAGTGGCCGGGGGTAAGCGGTTGGAAATCGTTTGGAGAGGGGCTAAGGGGACAAAGAGGACGGCTGTTAAGGATAGCTTCGATTTGAGCGAACAGTGAAGATAATTCCTCAAATGTTAAATGAATGTTTCCTATTATCCTATTAAAGTGAAATTTAGCCGATTTAACACAAGCTTCGGCTAAACCATTGAATGAAGGAGCGTAAACTGGTGAGAATTTAAATTTAATGCCCTGACTGGCTGCAAAACCTTGAATAGAGTCACTATTTAAATTTAAAAAGTTGCCTATCTCTTTAGCAGCGGCAACAAAGTTTCTACCATTGTCGCAGTATATAGTATCGGGTATGCCTCTGCGAGCAATGAAACGTCTTAGAGTTAATATAAAGGCATCTTTAGATAAGTCAGAGACAACCTCTAAATGGACACACTTGTAACGGAAGCATATAAAAATACATAAATAGCACTTAGTAATTTTACAGCCCCTTCCCTTGCGGTCTGTTATTAAAAATGGGCCAGCAAAGTCGGTGCCTATTGTTTTAAAAGGAAAATCAGGTTCGACGCGTGCGCTAGGTAAGTCACCCATTATATTTGACATAGTTTGACCCTTAAAGCGACGACAAATGAAACAATCACGAGTGACACTTCTTGCTAAGTTACGGCCTCCAATAGGCCAATAGACATCCCTAATGGAAGCAAGCATAAGTTGAGGGCCCGCGTGTAAAAGGCGTAAGTGTTCATTTTTAAAAATAAGTTTAGTGAAGGGATGTTTCGATTTTAAAATTGCTGGATGACGCTTTTCGTAAGGGTAGGAAGAGCTATCTATTCTCCCGCCGACCCGCAAAATTCCAATAGAGTCGATGAAAGGATTTAAAGAACATAGGTCTCCCTTTGATGGCAAGGGTTTGTTGGATTTTAATAGAATAATTTCGTTAGAAAATGATTCTTTTTGAGATAAAACCGTAAGACATTCGAGAGCCTTTTTAAGTTCACTTGTATTGAGATTGTCTGTCATTTTATTGTTAGGATTTTTGCAATTTTGAATGAATCTAAGTACCATAGCAAAGACTCGTTGTAAAAATGACAATTTCGAAAAACGATTAAAGTTTATAATTGATGACGAAGGCAAAACCTCCGCCACCAAAGCAGAGTTTGCTTTTAACTCAGGTAAAATTATGGGAGTGGTTGAGATGTTTGGCCATAAGGACTCTTCTTCTAGTAGAAAAGATGGCCCATTCCACCATAGGCTACACTTTTCTACATCTTGTGGGTCGACGCCTCGAGATGCAAAATCAGCTGGGTTTTCAGCAGTAGGGACGTGGCGCCAATCTGAATAGTTACTTAGCTCTCCAATAGCTGAAATTCTGTTAGCCACAAATGTTTTTGTTTTATTGGGGGATCTTAACCAACCTAAAACTACACTAGAATCCGTCCAATATATATGACGATTTATTTGACACCGTAAAGCTTTCGTAACAGATGCGCTAAGCTGTGCCCCAAGTAGAGCAGCACTTAACTCTAACCTAGGAATAGTAGTGGCCTTCAAAGGAGCAACGCGAGTTTTAGCACATAATAAGGATATTTTAGCCTTTCTTGCGTTAGTTAAAGACTTAAGATAAATGCAGGCACCGTACGCTAGCTGAGATGCATCACAAAAACAATGCATTTCAATAAATACACAATCGTCAATCAAAGTATGTCTCGGTATTTTTAAGGAGTAGAGGAAATGTAATTGGTCGGTGAATTTATACCATGATTTTTTAATGTCTGTGGGAACTGGTTCGTCCCAATCTAACTTTAATAGCCACAATTTTTGTAATAATATTTTTGGTTTAATTGTGCATAAAGAAAGAAGACCTAGTGGATCAAAAATCTTAAAGGTAGTTGATAGAATTGTTCTTTTAGTCAGAACTTGAGTAGGTGTAAACTGAACTTGAAAATGTATTTCGTCAGTAGAGGGTGACCATCCTATACCTAAAGTACTAGTAGAGTTACTAATGATTAAATTGCCTTCTTCAGAGTTTACATCATCCAAATGGAAGAGTTCTGTAGAGTTAGAACGGTATTTTCTCAGGTTAAAACAACCCTTAGCCAGCTCATTCGACACGGCCTTTTGTATGTAGCGTAACTCGTCTATATTATTACAGCCCGTTAATAAATCGTCGCAGTAGAAATCATTTTGTATAATACATTTAATTTTATCATCGGGACACTCCTCACCTAGCTGCCAAATGCACCTTGTGGTCAAAAAACTTGCACTGGAAAAACCATATGTAACGGTATTCAGTCGAAGAGTTTGTATACTATCAGTCTCGTTGTCGCGCCACAGTATAAGCTGTAAATCGCGATCAGATTCGTTAACATTCACCTGCCTATACATTTTCTCAATATCCCCTGAAATAATATATTTATATAAGCGGAATCGGATAAGAATATTGAATAAGGAGTTTTGTATAGTTGGTCCCACCATTTGTATATCATTGACTGATATACCCGAAGTGGTGCGAGCAGAGGCATCAAACACGACGCGTAATTTAGTAGATTCGCTTTTATCTCTTATCACTGGGTGGTGAGGAAGGAAATATGAATTTGAAGGTTTTTGAATTGGTGCGATAGACAGATGACCGAGTCTGTGGTATTCATGTATGAAACTAGAATAGCCTTGCTTTAGAATAGGTTGTTTTTTAAAACGGGCTTCTAAGTTAATAAATCTTTTCTTTGCTAAATTATATGAATCGCCTAGACGGTCGCGGTTGTCACGTAGCGGCAGGGCTACACAAAAGCGACCATTCTCGAGGCGTGTAGTTGTAGAAAGAAAATGTTTTTCACAGAGCTTCTCTTCTTTAGTATAGGGTGTAGTTTGAGGAAAGCTTTCCAATTCCCAGAATTTTGACATTCCTTTCTCTAGAATAGGGCAATTGTCCTGATTATGTGAGAAATTGGTAGGAATATTACTATCATTAAACTTACTATACATATTATCATCTTCCTTTAATAAAAAATTACATATAAGTGGCTTGGACGTTTTTTGAAATGATGTTTGTAGGGTTGGCAAGGGACCCGCAACGAGCCATCCTAGCTTGGAGCTACGAAGTATAGGGTAGGGCTTACCTTTGCCTAAGATACGTTGTTCTGAGCCTATAAGGTCCCAGAACAAGTCTGCTCCTATCAACATATCGATGGCGGAGGGCTGATAAAAGCGGGGGTCAGCCAGTTCAACACTAGGTAAATTTAGAGCTCTGTAATCAAACGCAACCTTAGGTAAATCATGTGAAATCTTAGGTAAAACAAGACAAGATAACATAGCTTTGAATGATTCATTTTTAGATTGTAAGTAAAGAGAACATCTCTCTGTATTGAGGTTAAGTGGAGTGTTACCAATGCCTACTATACTTAAATTAGAAGCTTGAGGTGACAAGTGTAATTGCTGTTTAGCAGCCTCGCTAATGAAGGAAGACTGGCTCCCACTATCGAGTAGAGCCCGCACTATAATGGTCTCATCAGTATTGGGATTTGATAGCTTTACCTGAGCTGTACACAACAAAACTTCTTGTGATTCAGAAATAGCCGACATGGCAATAGAATTGGATATATTGTCATTAGACTTCACATTTTCATTGTTTACACCCGAATTGTGCAATAAGGAATGATGGCGGCGTTTACAAGTGTAGCATGAACCAGGGAGGGAACAATGATTAACATCGTGGCCAGGCCTAAGACAGTTTTCACAAAGGTGATTAGTCGAAACAAAAGATATTCTTTCTGCCGGTGACTTAGATTTGAATGAGGCGCAATCATATATACGATGCTTGGACGAGCAAAAAACGCAATCGTATATTTTTAAAGCTCGTTTATCTTGCTTAATAGGTTTATTATTATTAGTCACAATAAATGATTTGGTTTGGGCCCTTGGTGGGGGAAGCGTAGGCGGTCTTGTCTTATCTCTTGTGTCGTGCTTGCTACGTTGAATAGATTCAAGTATATCTGCCCGAGTTCTAAGGAAAGTAAAAAAATCGTCGAGAGAAGGAATGTCCGATATAGTGCTTCTGTGTTCCTCCCATTTTAAACAAGTGCTATTATCTAGTTTGGCAGTAACCAAATGAATAATTAAAACGTCCCACTTGTCTGTAGGCAGCCCTAAAGAACTAAGAGCTCGTAAGTTTTTGTTCACATGGTCTACTATGTATCTCAAGGACTTGTTGGTTTCACGGAAACATTCAAAATTTAACATAGAATTTAAATGATTACTAATTAGTTGCCTTTTGTTTTCAAATCGCTGGCATAGGAGGTCCCAAGCCTTTGGGTAATTTTCATTTGAAACCTCAAGGTTCCCAACGACTCGAGCAGCTTCTCCCTCTAAATATGAATTTAAATAATAAAATTTATGAATTCCCTGTATTTTACTGTTTCCGTGCACCAAAGATACAAAGGTTTCCTTGAACTCTAGCCATTTGAAATATGACCCATCAAAGTTTGGTATTTTTATGACAGGCAGTTTGAATGACAGACCATCGTGTTCACTATTGCAATGATTAGAGCAAGTGGAAGAATTAGAGTGACAATCAAGATGAGGCTTAGAAGAATCATTATCACTTATGAGCTTTTGTGCTAAGGCAACAAGATAATCGAACTCTTGTTCCATTAAATCGCGCATAGTTAACTCACTTTCCTGATTATTATCATTTAGTAACTCTATTTGGCTCTGCAGCCCGTCGAACTCAACAAGTAAAGCTTCTAAGCGAGATAATTTCATTGCAAGTTGTTTTATTTCCAATTCACAAATAGAATCTGAAGAATTAAAAGATTCAATATAATTTTTAAATTTAGTTAATCGTCCTTTAATGCTACTGCGCTTAACAATTAAAGTCTTAAGCGAATCATCCTTTCCGGATTCGGAAGCCATTGCAATGAAATATCTGACTTAACGAAAGCAAATAATAAAGAATATATTATGTTACGATACGCTCCTTGCTTCAAAGACCAGCTGAGCGGGCGCAGATAAGAAACCGGTTCGCACTGCGTCTACACGGCGCGAGGCGGCTGGCAGGGGCACTGTCGGCTAGCGGCGGCGGGTGGGCTAGGTTACGTCACTCAAGCGCGCGCTCGACGAGTGCATGCACTGGAATTGAGATAATATATCCGCTAATATGCTGATAATGACAGAAAGGCAAAGTGTGTTTTATTTAAATATTTAACGGATCAAATGCAGTAATAATGATTTGTATTTTTAAATCGCTTTATGTTAATTGTATCTTTACAAAGTGAAAACATCAGCGATTATCGATAGTTTGTCTATGTTGAGCGATTAATTATATTTGCAATAGACTTATAATGATCAAACAAAGGTCAACGACTCAAAGAATTCAATGTCACGACTTTGAGAAAAACAATTTAAAATGCCGGTATATCGAAATAACCGTGATTTTGAAAATTATTTTAAACTGTTTAATTACTAAAACTGTATGCTAGTAACGGTTAAAGTAAGCTAGTTTTGTAAGTATCATAAACATATGAGGAACCAAATCACAATTCGCTAAATTCGAAGGGAAAGAAAAGTAGGAATAAAGAAAGGAACGAGCTCACAGTTATGATAGACAGGCAGGCTGGTAGGAAGCGATATCCGGGCGCTGCTGGCTGCTAAGTGGTCGCGAAGTCTTCTTCCCGTGGAAGTAGAGGCCCTCGGCAAATTTAGACAGGCAGGCTGGCTGGCTGGAGTATGCTCCGGGTGGCGCTGCTGGCTGACTCGGGATCTCCGGTGTGGCTCGGGAATGCGGCGCAATGGGCTGGCAGGCGGCCGGCTGGAGATGAGCGGCGTCGTTGCTAATTGCACGGTAGGCGCGCGATCCGATGTTGTCTCCACACGGCGGCGGTTAGAGAACGCGCAAAATATCGTTAAATGTCCGTATTATAGATTGCAGGTCCTGTCACGGTCGCCACTTTTTGTGTTAATAAAACATAAAAGACTTAAATTGATTTAAACAATTTAATTTCCAATTAAATACAAAATTAATAATTTATTCCGACGCGGTGGAGGTGGAGAGTAAGAGTGGCAGAGCGGCGGGAGGCGCTCTCAGCCGTAGTTCGTCTTGAGTAGGCGCGGGCGCGGGGGGAGGCCAATGACAAGTCAGTTGCTTGCGCTACCGTTGAAATGATCGGCGTAGACATACCGCATTACCCTTTTTCACTCTTCTCTCGATATCTTCATCACACTTTCCATCCCTAGTAAACAAACTTCCCAAATATACAAACTCTTTCACTTGTTCCACTTTCTTACCATTAATCTCAATCACGCATTCGGTCATATTTACCTCTCTCTCAAAAACCATAGTTTTTGTTTTATCCATATTCACCCTCATTCCCCTTTTTTTCAAAAGACGCACATGCAATATTCATCATCTCTTGCAGCTCTTCCACCGATGATGCAAGTAGCACTTGATCGTCGGCATATAAGAGGCATTTAATGATGAATCCACCCATTCTCAATCCATAATCACTTTCACGCAACTCTGTTAAACAGTCATCCATGAACAAATTGAAGAGCCACGGGGAAGCTACACAACCCTGTCGGACACCCCGAGAGATCCCGAACCAGTCAGTATTTTCCCCGTTTACTCTCACACATGCACTGGAATCCTCATAGAGTGATACCAGTGCACGTATAAGTCGACTCCCCAAACCGAACTTGGATAACACCTCTCATAAACACTTTCTTACCACCCTATCATACGCCTTCTCTAAATCAATGAAGGAGCAATACACCTTTCGGTTCTTAGCTAAGAACTTTTCGGTGATGCTCCTTAAAGAGAAGATTTGGTCCATACATCCCATTCCCTTTCTAAATCCTGCTTGCACATCCCAAATTTTATCATCCGTTTCATTCATCACTCTTTCAATCAAAACCTTTGCAATTTACCGACAATGCTGAGTAGGCTAATTCCACGGTAGTTTCTAGCCTCCTGGTGTGACCCCTTTCCTTTATATAAAGGCACAATTACCGCTTTGCACCAGTCTTGTGGCACTTTGCCACTCGACCAGCATTTTTGGAAAAGGAAGTACAACCAGGAAGCCACCACCCCTTTACCAGCCCTCAGCATTTCAGTGTTTATCCTGTCATACCCTGCCGCTTTCCCTAGTTTCATACTTTTCATTGCTTTCATTATTTCTTCCATACTGATCTCACTGTCACTAAAGTCACCCATAACGTCGTTCCAATCAACATTACTGCTGATTGGCGAAGAAATGGATGAATCCTCTTTTTCAAAGAGTCCCTCAAAATAGTTCTTCCATACTCGTCTTATGCTACTTTCATCCGTCGCCAATTCACCCTGTTCATCTCTCACAACATTCACTCTCGTGTTTTGGGAAACTCCTTTTTCTTTCCGGATATATTTCCAGAACAACTTTTGGTTATTCCGGAAATTATCAGAGAGTTTCCTCTCACACCATTCTATCAGATCACGCTTTTTCTTTTCTATTTTCTTCTTAACCTCATTCTTAACTCTCTTATATTCATCTTCACTATTCTTCACTACATCATCTGTTACTCTCGCATCCATTCGTTTACTAGCTTTAATCGCTAGTAAATCTAACCATGCTTTCTTCTTATCTCCAACTGCCTCTTTCACATCTTTATCCCACCAACTTGTTGGTGGTCTATTTGTTCTTTTACTCAATCCACATACTTCCGTCGCACATTCAACCATTGACGATTTGAGCACATCCCATACTTCTTCTATTTCTAATTCATCCTTCATCTCCACGCAACTTAGCCTGTCGTCCAATTTCTTCATATATTCATCTCTAATATTTTCATTCTCTTCGAATTTCTCCACTTTTATTCTCGCAAATTCAGTTGTCGACACTTTGGCCCTGTGACGCCAACGCGTGCACAGTCCCCTTAATCGTGATATCACGATAAAGTGGTCTGTGCCAACGTTAATGCCCCTATGGACTCTGGTGTCAACAACCTTTGCTCTTAGCCTTTCATCCACTATCACAAAATCTATCATACTTCTCTCGCTTCCTCTCTGTCTAGTATACATATGGATATCTTTGTGTTCAAACAACGTGTTCGTAACACAAAGATTCCTCTCCAAACATACATCAATCAATTTCTCACCATTCTTCATTCTCAATCATTCATCATTCACTTTTTAAATAGAATGGCTTTATTCCGTTAAATGTTCAATGAGAGCCTTAGATTAAACTCGGTAGCTGTTACTGTACGAACACAAGTTCCATCGCCTTCTTTGGATCTTTGTCTCCCATGGAACATCAGTCGTAAATTTCTCCATCGAATAAAATGAAGGGGCAAATGCTTTAATCAAGTAATTCTGAGAGAAAAAATGAGATATTAAATGATATTTCACATTCTACAGTGAAAAGAAATATGATAGGTAAAATATTTTAATTGTAATCTAACTACAGATGAACTATGATGTAAAGTTACTTAACTTAATTTGTTTTTATTGATAAGAGATATCATGTGACTATACCTAATTGAACCTGAATGAATACACTGCATGTAAGCTAAATACAAATATCTATATTCCGTTTACCTTAAATTATTTTAAAGTGAATCACAGGAATACAATACCAAAACAATCTTTAAAATGCGTCAAAATTTCTTAGAATTAGTTTAGTTTAATTCGAATAAATGTTTCTTCTTTCTTTCTTTTCTTTAAAATATACAGAATCCTTTACATGCGACTTGGTAAAATATTAAGCATTTATGATTAGATTACACCATTAGTATTTTTGCATTAACTTTCATAACATGCACATGTAATAAATAATATAAAGTTGCATACTTCTTAAATATATTTTTGTATAGATTCGTACCAACTCACATTATCCTTTACGATATTCAAGGTAATTATGTCACCTATCATATTAACCAGAAAATCTAGCTGAAATTTTGTGAACTTATTTGTCTTGATCTCAAGAGTTAATTTAAAATTATCCAGAAAATATATGTGCCGCCACCGAGTGCTCAAACACCATGATAAAGCTGTTTCAGTTAGTGAGGTGCGAACTACGTGAGATGCTTTCTAATATATTTTGATACATTTATTACCGATAGAGTGTTGGCTATATATGTGACCAGCCAAGATGTACAGCTTCTTTATCCTTAAAGGAGAGGCTTTTTTTGAAGCCTCCAAATTCGCCAACTAGAAAATGTACACAGTATAGTACAATTAAGTATTTTAAACAATTGGACTAGATTTGTTGCCATTAATTTCACCCACGGGGCTACCACTTCAGTATAGTATATGTATGTATATAATTCCACCCAGACGGAGGAAATACGAACTGACAACAATTACTCACAAAAAAAACTCTATTGATATTTCAATTACCGATTTGTGTTTATAATAATAATCAATCTTGATCCACACGTGATATCGATTGAGACTAGATCCAGAATTAAGGGTATTATTTTAATTCTAGTATCTCATTCACATTTTTAAGAATTAGAACTTAATATCTTATTTTTGGGTATTTCAAGTGCCTCAGTATTCTGGGCCCAAAATATATATATATTAGAGATGGTATGATCAATTAGTCACATTAATTGACAGACAACATAATAATAATCTAAGAACTGGAAGTTAACGACACAAATACCGTACCTGAAACGCAAGAGCAGCAGCTTGTACCATGCGTCCACTTTCCTTGAGTTGCGTGATGGCTTGGATAGATGGCGTTTGGTCCGCCTCGTCGATTATTTCTGGAGTGTCGTTTAGTTTTGGCGAAGTCATCTACATAAAGCAGATTAGATTATTTATCGTTTTTTATCAGATATATATTTTAGATGTAAGACAATACCTAGTGGTATTTTATTGCTGAGTATTCATTATTTCAGCTAACGAAATCTGGGGTCTCCATTCAACTAAACACAAGTAATATGTGGGTACTGTGAACACGAGGTGTTTTTTTACACGTGATGAGTTAAACAATATTCGAATACAACATTACCTTATTAGTGCTAATGACAGGATTGACTAATTTCGACAGCATTTCATTCTCTTCGAGTGCCATGTAACATTTTTTTAACCCTTCTATGTTATTCGACATTTTGTAGTATTCCAAAGCGTTGGACCTAAAAAAAATATAGTTACATAAGGGGTTTTTAAGAACTTTTCAAAGTATATCGTATATTAATAATATTAACTCACCACTGTTGCCTATCAATATAATAATCTCCTATGTTGCTGTAAGCATCTTTCATTTGAGCGTCGGTAGTGGTGGGAGACATTTTTAACAACTCGACCACTCGAAACCAATGTCCCAGTCGTTTCCGCAATGCTATAGCCAGATCCCTGAAGAATACGTCGTATCGTATAGTCAATTTCAGCATCGTTAATTCAATTTCGATACGTATAAGTATCTCATGTCAAAAGTTGAAGCCAAAAATTTATAATTATCGTCTGTCATTTCGTCCAAAGTTATCGTATAGAAAGGTATGTCTATAAGTCTGAATAAGACTGAATCAATTTTTTTAAGAGTATATTAACGGCTTCAATTTATTTATTTATTTTGGTAAGTGTATATAGTAGGGGGGCAGTACGTGAGTACACTGTCTAAGCAAAACGTGGGTACCTTCTCTGGAAACTAGATGGCGCTTGCCATGTGAGTTCAGGAGTATTGGTACCTCTGCCAACCCCTTCGGGGATAAACGGCGTGAACGTTTATGTTATGTATATAGTACCAAAATAAATAAGTAAATTGCTGTGCTATTCTAATCCGACATTATTAATAAGTTCAGCAAAATAATATCAATGACAAAAAATATTAAAACTAATAATTTATAAGGTTAAAGCAATAACGAAAACACATTTAGAATGCTTAGTTAAAAAATATAAGCTTCTGCTAATATGAAACAACGTACCTTCTATCTTCATTATGATATATTTTCTCAGCGGCGTCAAAATCTTTAAAATAAGCCATAATCTCCGCTTTTTGCAATGCACTCGAGTGTAGAGCTTTAAGTCGCGATATAAATTTGATGCCTGCATAGTCACTGCGACGAACGAATGCGGCTTCAGCTGTTTCCAAAGCTGACTCTTCTTCAAAATTCTTCAAAGCAGCTTCTGCTAACAAAAACCTAAAAAAACACGTCAAACATGACCAAAACTCTTTACTTTGAAGAAATAAAGAATAAAATTTATATTCGCTGGGTGCGCGATGGCAGCGCCAACTAGCGTTCACAATTATGGCGGACATTGAAATGTCAAATGGGCGGCTGTAAACAACAAACAAATATTTTCAAGAAAGTATCCTATTTTATATATATTCTATTTGATCATGTAAATCTATAGCGTCGATAATAACGCTGATGTTTTGTATTACCCGTTTAGAGTGACAATAAATAAATTACAGCTAGTATACACGGACTTTCTCATCGCTGACTTCACGAGAAGTAAGTACAGAAATAAATAAATGTAATCGAATAATACATTTTATAAATATTGCAAATGATAATTTATGACTGTATTGTTGTAAGTAATGAACTCTTTTTATGTATTTTCAGTTAAATATGGCCAAATTAATTATAAAAACTGGATTCCAAGCAATAACACACGACATCACTTTCCAACTACAAACGACAATAAAATGAAGAAAATTAGTTTTAGCTCAACATGTGCAAGATGTGAAAGAAATCAAATCTGAAAATAATAATAAACAGATTTTGCCAAAGCGTTCTTTTACTGGTAAAAACATAATAAATCTAAAAAAAATATGAAGTTAGGTGAACACTGTTGTTGATTATCTGTTAAAGTATATTGTTCTGTTCTATTATTGTGTTCTTAAATAAAAATAAATTGTGTTATATATTTTGTTTTATTGAGTTCTGCAAATTTACTAATACACAACAAATATGCAAAATATCATCTGCATGGCAAACAAGTTTTAATAAAGTCTCAGCCGCTGCATTATCGACATGATTCCTAACCCAAGCGATACCGATGTAAGTAGCATCTGTCTCATCTCTTGAAAATTCCCTTTTATCACTTCGAAAAGGTGGCATAACAATTCCTATTTCTTTTCCACTTTCATTTAAATTTTCTTTATTTGTGGAAGTCCTTTGTCAGCCAAAACAATGTCTCCATTTTCTAAATACATAACATAACATAACATAACATAAACATATACGTTCACGCCGAATATCCCCGAAGGGGTTGGCAGAGGTACTAATACTTCTGAACATCACGTGACTTTGTCACCTGGTGTTCAGAGTACCCACGTTTTGCATGGACAGTGTACTCACGTGATAGGGGCTGCCCTATCGCCGTTTTGTACGATACACTGTCACATGACTAAGTACAACTCAGCCATGTGGGTTTCCTCACGATGTTTTCCCTCACCGTTAACAACCATGATAAATTAACCACACATATGTCTTTAGAAAAGACAAATTGGTGTAAGCCCGACCCAGGATTTGAACACTAGTCGTTTACACGATTACCGAGTGTTCTACCCACTGGGCTATCACGGTAGTTTCTAAATACCTAATCAACTAATCCTGATTCAACTGTTATTTGAGCATAGCTTTTCCTTCCACCGGCCACTTTTGATATAAAAGAAATGAAGCCTCCGGGTGTAATACCTATGAGCACATTTGCAGTAAATCCTTTCTTGTAGCACCACACACGATAATCAATTGTAGATGGTATTTCTACTTAAAACTCTGTACCATCAATAATGGCTTTAGTGTTACTGTAATTTGGATGAAAGCAAGCCGGCATTTGCAAGCAAGGTTGCTTGATGAGCGAAAGTCTTTACAATAGTATTACATCCTTGGTGCTTGGTTGTTTTTTGCCAAACTTGATAATCTTCAAATTGCTTGATATTTCAATTTACACTTCAGAATCACATATATCTTTGCCACTATGTGCATAAATATTGCAGATGAATGTTTTTCCTTCATTTCCGATACGCAAAAATATATTAAGTTGGAATTATTTGTAAATTTTAGTACTATGAATATTTTCCATCATTTCAATGAGAGGTTTTCCTTTTTTTCTTCTTCCCTGTTCTCAGGATAGATGGCGCCAGACTTGCTATGTTACTGGTAGGAACGGAACGTCACACCGTCTTTCACACTTGGATGTAATGATATCGTAAAACGGAACGTACATAAAAACGTTCTGATTTGAAAGTCTAAATAAATATCAGTTTAAGCCAAGATAGCTTAAAAGTAAATAAAAAAAGACGGTATTTATATTTAACATTCTTTTTGCTGTTTTTACTCGCCAAAAAGTTACTCTATGGTGATGTGACACATATTTTTAAAGTTGACATTGGCAAAATTATTGTGGCAACACGATTGAGGCCACGAAGAAAAAATTTAAGTAAGTAACGTAGTAACGTCAACGCCATCTACAGAGCTCTAGGAAACTATGTTGTTTTTTTATTTCTCAAAAAGAAAACCTCTCATTACACTTGATTAGCCGCCGAATGTTCCTTTTTTTGCCACAGTGCGCGCTGTGATCGATTCGAGTTCCCCCACCCCCTACTTTGCACCCAGCGAATTGCTACACTGCTGTCAATTTTACCGGAATAGATTACGAAAAACATCCAAATTTAATAGAAAAAAACAAACAAAAGGCGAAAACAAAAAAACTTATACTAACGCTATTACTCAATTGAAATAGACAAATAATTTGCCTGGATCGTACAAAGTGGCGATCGATAGTCTCTGCCTACCCCAATGGGAACAATGGGCGTGAGTATAAGTAAGTAAGTAATTTTACGATCGCCACCTTGCACGATTCTGACAAACCTCTCGTGCTTTCCTCATATTATGGTAAAACTCTATAACCAGCATAACAGAAAACTTATAAAACTAAAAAAATATATGTACAAACGCACCACAATCGAGGATGAGGGTTATCTTTGATGAAATTCTCCGCTTCCGTCAACCCAACTTTCTCTAGAAGTTGTCTCGTATCCCTCAAAGACTTAACATCTACAGTGACCACGTGTTGAGGGGTACATTTGTCTGTTATCGAGTCTAAGAGTGCTGATGTTATTTCTAAGTCCTGGAAATGTTTTAGTATAGTGAGTAAGAAGAACCAGAATTTATGGCACATGCAACGAGTCTTTGACCGTGGCCAAGAATTATACCTGTCAGACATTCACATGTAATTAATAAATATTTGTATCAAAAGATAAATATTACACTCATAGATAACTCAAAACAAAAGCCGTGGCTGATCTTAGATATATTTATAAGCGTTCATATATTTTACAATGGCTAGCATAAAACTTCAGATCAGTGAAATTTTATTACTTCCCATCTGAGAGTACTTAAGTCTGCGAAACATCCAACTATACCCCTTGCTAGTAAAAAAAACCTTAATTTGATTAATGTTTTTAAAACAACATCAAAAGAGAACTACATTTTATTTTTAAAAAAACTATATTGATTTTAACGAACCTTAAATTTACACAAATAGCCCTGCATATGCAAAGGCTCCTCAGGTTCCCCATCCCTTAGTACATATAACCTTGCTTTCTCAGCCACAGCTATCATTTGGGGGTTGTCAGAGGCCCACAACGCACTCCACACATCTTTTCTTAGGGCTTGGCCGATACTGATGTTGTTTGCCATATCTGTATTTAACAAATTCAGACCTCCTGCTTGGTCTAGCACATAAAATTTGCTGAAAAAAGAGGAATTAATCTTCAATAGTTCTTGATATAAAGTATTTTTGTCCTCGGATCTTAAGTTCCTGACTGATGCTATTATATCAAACGGTAATAATGAAGATGTTTGTACACTATACTTAAAAAATCTTTATGCGCATATTTCGGATATAACAAAATCTCTCACCTGGAATTAGAATTCAAGCCCAGCTTATACGGCCTAGTATTAATATTAATTGAGGTAATCTTCCTCATGGTGGTGAGGGAGAACAGTAATATCGCTCCCGAATGTCGTCCGATGAGAAGGTGGGAATCGCTGCAAGCTATGCACGAAATTATATCCTCATGAGCTCCTATTTCGTCAGAGCTTACTGGGGCACCGTTGGCGTGGTACAGGTGTTCCTTGCTTTCTGGAATGATTGCATGAACATTTCTAATTATTTGGTAATTAAACTAATTTGCAAGTCATTTTTGGGGTACATACATACATACACCATTAGTTTTCATTGAGGTGAGTAGGGACTATCAATCGCCACTGTGTAAGACCCTGGAAAACTCACGAGCTTTATTTACATTCTCTCATACTCCTAAGTATGTATATTTGCTGTGTAGTGTCGGCTTAGAATAGCACTACCCCATTTCCTCTGGTGGGTGTACGTAAGGGGCGACTAACGGTATTGGGGATTTTAAGGGATCTTTGGGCGATGAGGTTGGAGACCCATCACCAACAACCTTTATTTTACCATCTTTTCCCCACTTTACTTTTCAAAAGTGGCTGAGGAATTTCTAATTCCTTAGCTCTGGCTACCCCATCTAGGGATTTATAGCCGTGAGTATATGTATGTATGTATGTAATACGTCATACTCGTAAATAAATACTATATGAGGGAACGAGACGATTTCCTTGATTAGCATTAGATGAAATTACATTGTTAGACAATACTCCTTCATCACATCGCGTGAATGCACTGCCCAAGCCAAATGTACTTCGAACTCCGAGCGTTGGTAATAATTATGATAATAATATATAAAAGCATTTATTTGTCTCTTTTACACACATGACATGAAATGAAATAACGACAATGAATATTTACATAAGACAAAAAGGTTCGGAGCTCGGTCTATCCACAGCAAGTAGATAGCTTCGATTTTCAGCTCCGACCTACTATATACTAAGAAAAAACTTAAATCTAACTTATAACTAGCACACATAAAATATGTGTAAAAACACATTGTATAAACAAGTTAAATATTCATATCTAAAATATATAACAAAAGGATAACAGCTAGCAAATATGAACAGTTTTACTTTAATTCAATAAAGGGTATAAATCAAACGAATGAGCATAGTATACATATTTACAATCAGCAATTAAAAATAAAATATGAAATGTGAAATATGAGGGAGAACTTCTATAAATAGTATAATATTTCTATATAATTTATATATAAATATTATATACATAAGTATGAAAAATAATATATAAACTAATTAATAACCTCATACAAGAAAATACTTACATAAAGTGCGTAGAATATGATATGATACTTACTTGAGATATACAGCAGAACTTAATGTAATTATTTATAATAAATAACAGGAAGTTAAAAAAATAAATAAAATAGTGTATTAGGGAGAAACACAACCATACATAATTCCTAATTCTTTTTTTTGCGACACAATGAGCCATCTCCGCAACTTGTTTTTAAAAGTATTAATTGTTTGGGCGTCTCTTACTGGCGGTGGTATGTCGTTCCAACACTTGGATGCTGCCAGTTTAAAGCAGCCCTTTGTCTTCGTAAGGTTGTGTTTCGGTAGTAGCATATTGTTATGACGCTGTCAATTGGAAAATATAAGTTTATTGTATAAATATTTCGGCATTTCTCTTTTAATAATATTATATATACAACAAGAGAGCCTGAGTTTTCTTGTGTATTTCATATTTAGAATGTCTTTCTCTATTAAATAAGGTGTTATATGTTTCCTTCTAGGTATATTATAGCAATAACGCATACAAGCATTTTGCACGCGTTGTATTTGCTTCTCGGTTTTTTTCTGTAAACACGGGCCATATACGGTATCACAGTAGCCTAGCTGCGACAACACTAAACTTTCACATAATCTGAATCGGATGGCAGGACTAATGAAAGATCGTATCTTATACAGACTACTAAGCGCTGCAAAACTTTTGGATATTTTTAAATCTATGTGCTTATTAAAGTTTAAACATTCATCCATATATAAACCTAGGTTTCTAACACAGTTCTGAAACGGAACATCAGTACCATCAACTATAATGGAAGGGTTGAGGTTTTTGATTTTTTCCACCTGATTAGCTGTGCCACAAATTAAAGCCACAGTTTTGTGGGGGTTAATGATGAGGTGATGTTGTTTGGACCAATTGACGATACATTCCAGGTCTCTGTTCAACCTATTTAAACCGCTAATCAGTCCCTCACTATTTGTAGAAAGGTGAACGTATATTTGAGTATCATCAGCATACAAGTGGTATTGAGAGTTTTTAACTAACTAACTAACTAAGGTAACTTCACCACTCCATCAGGGATTTCGGCGTTAATGTTCAGTTAGGTTTAGAATTTGAGTTTTCTTATACGATTGTGTTAAGCTCGTATTATGATCAGAGAACAGCGTAAAATTGCATTGTAATGGAAGTATCCAATCGCATGTAAGATTGACAAAATATAAAACAGTAGATATTAAAGCTGCTGAAATAATATTTGATTACAATTCTATACCTAATATTTTATGTATGTTCATACTCTTTGTTTAGGTGTTGAGACCCAATAAAAATGCGAAGCCATTAAATGAATTTTCACTACCAAATCATTTACAAATAAATAAAAATATAAACAAAAGCATGCAATCTCACCTAGCTTTGTCGGAGTAGAGAACTTCCATATCAGAAACATTTCCTTCGAAGCTGCCACCACAGTAGCTTTGCTATTAATAGCCACAAATGTGAGAGGAATTGTGACGTTTTTCGCTGGAAAATAAAGACAAATTTGTGATTGAATTTCATTTAGGATAAAATTAAAATGTTGTTTTATAGAAATATAAGAATTGATAGAAAAACAGACAGCCGTGTAGTGTCGGCTTTAAATGTCACTACCCTTTTCTACCCACGGGTGCCGTAAGAGGCGACTAAATGCATAGGGCTTTTTTAGGTGGTTTTTGGGCGATGCGTTTGGAAACCCATCACCAACGATACTTTATTTCTACAATCTTCTCCCCTATCTACTACCCCTTTTTAGGATTTATGGCCGTGAGTATATGTATATGTTTTGTATGTAGAAAAACAGAATACAAATCCTGAGACAAGCCCAAAACACACACACATATATATATATATATATATATATATACATACACATACACACATATACTCACGGCTATAAATCCCAAGAAAGGGGTAGCCAGAGCTAAGGAATTAGAAATTCCTCAGCCACTTTTGGAAGGTGCATGGGGAGTATATATATATATATATATATATATATATATTATAATAACATAATTACCATCACATTGGATTCCTTGTTGATTGCAAATGATGAGCATATCGGTGGTGGCGATAACACAGTATTCGTCCTCTCCGCTCATTGCCACTACGTCAGGTATGTGGTTGATCCATGACTGAAATCAAAAGATTAATAGCATTACAATATCACATTTCATTATGGTTTTTTTAGTAAATATTTCATGAATATGGGTTCTTTAATCAGTTTTATTTACGTTATGAAAAAGCAATGTAAAGTATTTTTAATGACAGAGTTTATTAAGAGACAGGTCACTTTTAATGTTGTATTATGGTGATGCAGCTTAATTTGATTCCAATATAAAACTGATCTTTCTACTCAAATAACATAGCAAATATTCTAAGATATTGGAACTCTGGCTATACATAAGCATAATAATTTGAATATAGCTGAATGTTATCTACGAATATTCAATTAACACAAGACAAGCAAATTTATTTGAAGACAATCAACAATAGTCATCTTAAAACGTAACTTAATAATACCGTACCTGATGTGTCACTGAGTCCCAAAAAGTAACAGTTTCCTCACTAGAACAATACGCAAGCGTATTTCCAAAGAACGCGAATTTGTGGTCCGGTTTCACGTTAGCGAAGTATATGAACGATTCTATCGCGATTGCTATGCGTAGTGACTGGCTCTCCCAGGATAACGCTCTCATGGAACCATTTGGCACTTTTAGAGTTTTTATATGCTGAAACAATCAAACAACACTAGTATGTTTAATTATTTAGGCTTACTTTTTGTGAAAACCACTATTTTAACAAATATATCTAATATCGGATTCGCACAATCAGTTTATAACTATTTGACTTTTATTATGGAATATCAATTTCTTTAAAATAAAAGCCTTTTACGGATTTAAAGATACATAGATTGATCTTCATACTTTACACCCGTTTTATGTTAAGCGCCCAGTACACATTGGCTGACGTTGGCCCAATGCTCGCCATCGCCACTGTGTACAGGGGGCATTGGTGCATGTTGGCGGACATTTGCCGATATTGGCGCGCAATGGCGAAGTTGTCGGTTTTTCGGACATACTTCAAAGGAATCGTGGCGTAGCTTGGCCGGTGGTGTTTCCACAATGGGCCAATGTTTAGTTCGTCACCGACCGCTGACCGGGATAGTAGACTTTTGTGATGCGTGTTAGAGAATTTTAAATCGTCCAAAATTTCAATACCGTGGAGCAATGAAGAAACTTTTAGTTTATTGATTTATATCAATCTGAGCCCGCAATTTGAGACCCAAATAATGTGCTACTCAAGGATAAAAAAATACTAGTTTTTATACGATTTTTATACATACATACATATACTCACGCCATTATTTCCCATTGGGGTAGGCAGAGACTAATGATCGCCACTTTGTACGATCTTCGTTTACATCCGTAAAAGTACTTCGTTTACAGCCG
Source organism: Bedellia somnulentella (assembly GCA_963576735.1). NCBI lineage: Eukaryota > Metazoa > Arthropoda > Insecta > Lepidoptera > Bedelliidae > Bedellia > Bedellia somnulentella. The sequence goes on along the minus strand of OY755175.1, from coordinate 8,495,135 downwards.
TGTAGTGTCGGCTTAGAATAGCACTACACCATTTCTTCCGGTGGGTGTATGTAAGAGGCGACTAACGGTATAGGGGCTTTTAAGGGATTTTTGGGCGATGTGGTTGGAGACCCATCACCAACAACCTTTATTGAAACATCTTTTCCCCGCTCAAATTTTTAAAAGTGGCTGTGGAATTTCTGATTCCTTAGCTCTGGCTACCCCTTCTAGGGATTTATAGCCCTGAGTATATGTATGTATGTATGTATCCGTAAAAATAACATAAATAGCGACATAAATAAAATAAATAACGTAAATAATAATAAATAAATAGCTGCAGCCATAATTAATTCGACGTCCATCGCAAATGGATTGCCAGGCGGCACTGAGCATTGGGCCATTGTGTGAACACCAATTGATCGTGGCCGACATTTGCCAGTTGCGAAGCGTGGCCCAACGTCGGCCAATGTGTACTGGGCGCTTTACAAGCAAGTTGTGCCATCTTTAATTTAAAACAGCCTCCGTCGCCGTTGTATGAACAATATTTAGTAAACACAATATTTTTAAGGTATTTTATTCAATTACTGCTCAACTGCCTCCATGGTCTCACAAATTCAATTTGTAAGATTTACCCAGTTTGGTAGGATATTGCAGGCTTGAATCACCTGATTATCCGAGAAACCTATATAAGGTAGGCTCGAGCCCCTGGGTGGGGACATATATGGGCTGTGAGGATTCAATTATTTAATCTAGATAAAGAATAAATAAAGGAAAGAAAAATTTCGACACAGGCGGGAATCGAACCCGCGACCTCGGGTATACGCCCCGACGCTCTACCAACTGAGCCACCGTGTCAATTGGCTGCCAGTGCGAAATTCTTCTATGCTTTATTTCTTTTACACGTTTTAAGTAGTGTTTGCGTTTCCTACCTCCTAGCGTCGGGGCGTATACCCGAGGTCGCGGGTTCGATTCCCGCCTGTGTCGAAATTTTTCTTTCCTTTATTTATTCTTTATTTATTAGTAATAATCCCTACATGAGGTTTTCATGAACAAAAAGATTTAAATTATTTAATCTAGAGTTTGTACTTTATAAACTACTAGAGAATGAGAATTTGCCGTGTAGTGTCGGCTTAGAATAACACTACCTTATTTCTACCCGTGGGTGATCGTAAGAGGCGGCTAAAGGTATAGGGCTTATTAAGTGATTTTTCGGCGATGTGGTTGGAGACCCGTCACCAAAAACATTTATTGTTACCATTTTTTCCACAATCAACTTCCAAAAGTGGCTGAGGAATTTTTCATTCCAAAGCTCTGGCTACCCCTTTAAGGGATTTATAGGCGTGAATATATGTTCAAATAATGATGATTAATTTTATTATCATAAATAACTTACATCTCCGAAAGGGCTGAAGAATTGTACAACATTCGTCTGTTCGGAACTAGTTCCCGAAACAGCTAATACTGTACCGTTGTGGTTCCAGTGACTGTCTATTATCGTCATGTTACTCTCCAACACTACTATATCTGAAAGAGAAAACATCATCGAATGAGAAAATGAGCAAAGAGTGTCTTTGCCATAGACATGTGTTTTAAATATAAATAATTGTGTAAGAGATACGAATTACTTGTTACTAAAGAATATGGTGATAAATTTAGCCTGAAAACTTTATATTTTCTTTACCTAGTATATAAACTTTTAATATGATAAAGGGGTTACTTAGTACTTAATAATAATGTTTAACATATACCTAACTATAAGGGTGCAAAATAATTTTTAAGGAGTAAATTTCCACAGCGCAATTTTCTTAAAATTTCACGTTGAAATTTAAAAATATAAATATATATTTAATCTGTTGGGATACCTTCATCAATACAATTTTTCATAATTTGTATCAATCCATTCTTGTAACATACAGCCAAAACCGGTCTGTTCGCTGGAACTTTCCCCGAAAACCAATGCATTGATATCACTTCAACAGAACTTGCAAGGGAATGATTGGTCACTGGCATCTGAAATAATAAAAGGTATAATAAAAGCAAAAACAAAAGTAGTTTCGGATTCGACGAGATCCCTAGTACCCTATTAAAAAAATGTGCAGAGGAATTTGCAGCTCCTCTTTCTTTCTTAATCAACCAGTCGTTTGAACAAGGCGCTTTCCCAGATATATTAAAATTAACAGCTATAAAGCCAGTGCATAAAAAAGACGATAAAAAGGATGCAAATAATTATCGTCCTATAGCTCTTCTTAGCAGTTTTTCTAAAGTTTTCGAGACAGCAATGCGAAACCGACTCTATTCTTTTTGTGAAAAATATAATATATTAGACTGTAACCAGGAAGGCTTTAGGAAAAACCGATCGACGTCACTCGCAGTATTCAAATACATTGACAATGCTATGAAAATATTAAATGAAGGGCATCGCGCGGTGGGCATTCTACTCGATATGAGTAAAGCTTATGATAGAGTCAACTATGATATTGTGCTTTTGAAACTCCACGGCATAGGCGTAAGAGGAGCCGCATACCAATGGTTTAAATCCTACCTCCACAACCGAACCCAATACGTCGAAATAGAGTTTAGAAATCATAATACTAGGAAGGTAGAGAGAATACGATCAGATACAATCAACGTCAGTAAATCCATTCCACAAGGAAGCTCAATTGGATGTTTGCTATTTTTGCTCTACATCAACGACCTGCCTAAGCACATAGAAGAACCGAGTACAATATTCGCTGACGACACATCCATAATACTGTCATGTAAGAATGAAATGTCCTTATATACTAAGCTAGATTCTACTTTAACATCCGTCTCTACATGGCTCTCTGAGCACAACTTAGAATTAAATTATGATAAAACCAAATTGCTTCAATTTGATCCATACCAGAGAAAAGAACTTAGCATAAACTATAATTTTAAGGGCAAATGTATTAAATGTGTAGACTCATTCAACTTGTTAGGTATAATAATAGACAAAAATCTAAACTGGAAGGAGCACATTAACTACATAACCATGAAGCTATCCAGGTTTAGTTACGCATTGTACCATTTAAAAAGCACTACCGATCTAAATACTGCTAAAACAGCATATTATGCATATGCTCACTCATGGCTTCTTTACGGTATTGTACTATGGGGCAACTCCACACTTGTAAATCAGCTTTTTGTTCTCCAAAAGAAATTGATAAGGATACTTGCCAACATTGATTCATGGAATAGTTGTAGACCGTATTTCGTTAAATACGAAATACTGACTTTGACTTCAATGTATATTTTAGAAACTTCACTTCATGTTAAAAAGCACCCCGAACTATTCCCCGTGTACACTAGACCAGCTAACTTAAGACCTCACAGCAAGATAGCTCTACCACAACCCAGTAAACTACACCTAGTCAACTCGGCACCGTATAGCATGTGTATAAACATTTATAATAAACTGCCGAGAAACATAAGTGATATATCAGATACGAATAAATTTAAAGTAGTGCTTAAAAAGTTTTTAGTTGAAAAATGTCTTTATACTCTAGAAGAGTTCTTTAGCCTATAAGTATAAGTAAATTGTTACATAAGATTTTATAAAAATGTTGTTTAGGTCTTAAGATATTAAATATTTTATGAATTAGGTTTAAGATGTTAGATATAAGTTTTTAGTTTTATATTTTTTGCAGTGCCCTTGCAGGGTTTCATGTTGTGTCTTGTATAATTATGTAACAACCTATGTACACATGAAGGCAAATAAACAATTTGAATTTGAATTTGAATTTGAAGGTTTTAGTTTAAACTATCCTCTGTTTCGAAAAGTGAGCACAAAGTAAGCAATGGGACATTAAGTCCCAATATTTTTTTTAGAGACAATAGGACATAAGACAACGACAATATCGCAAGGAGCGACCATATCGGTCAGTAATCGCAAAATATAAAAATAAACGCTCGCACTATAAATAAATAAAAAATTGTTCCATAGTTTATAATATAATAAAAGTTCTTCTCTACCTCTTCCTAAAGGCCAAATTCTTTAAAAAATATTAATCAAGCAAATAAAGTGTTCTGTGAATATTTAAGAGGTTAATAGCGGTTTTAAATATATAAAAATGAGAATAATTAGACAGTTTTTGGGGTTTGAGTTGCACTTTTTAATTCCATATTCAGACGAGCTCACCAAAAAGTTTCCTTGGTCATCATACAAATGCAATGTTCCATTAGTGAGTGCAAAAAGTAGTAAAGTGTTATCTGGTGACCACTGTACGCATGACAAGCCAGGTCCTTTTACATCCTTTCCCCAGATTCTCGAACCATCTACTCCACCAACAATAACTGCACCTGTAATCGTTTCATGCTTTGCTTATATTTTGTTTAAGGTTTCGGAAAATCTGTTAATACATCATATCAATAAATGCAGTTTTTTAGCCTACTACCTAGCCTACTAAGTATTAAGAGACAGCGCCTATGGCTGAAAAGGATGGGTTAGGCGAGTAAATCAAGCAAGCAGGAGTACGATTAGGTGTATTAGGGTCCCTTGGATACTTAGTTGCTTATTTTTCAAAGACCCAGAAATATACACCGGAGGTAAAGTAAAACCATAAATAACAGTATGTATGTATGTAAAAGGTATAATTTCAAAACATGAATTACTAATGCTATTGTACTGTGACATTTGCTATTAGAGGCCAACGGTGTTAATAAATGTATATTTTTGTACACATATTACATCCGATATAGATTACCCAGGCCAATTATACCGCTAAAGCAACTTTCTTTGATATCTATAGGCTTATTATTATTATTCGCTTACTTGTGTTGCGCTATAGGATTTAGGAGTTTTTTTTATAACTGATTTAAATCATTTATGACAACGCGGCAACGAGTCGTTTAACACAAAATTTCTAACTAATCAATGAGTTGAAAATTTTGAGTTTATGGATACAAGGCACTTACCATCTTCATAGGCTATGCAAATTTTTTGTCCATCTGAGCTCCAAGCCATTCCAGTAACAGTTGATCTGTTTCTATTATTTATCATTTCTTCATACCAGGATCCCTAAAACAAGTTTATCATCCTAATTAAAAAGGACGAAAGATATGTAAATGCAAATTGAGGTGAAAAACAACTCTTTGGAAAATCTGTGAACCGAATTCTTTTCTCTGGCATTGGATGAGGGTAAAATCCAGCCATTCACATATCTCTAAAGAAGCGGCCGAATTCAAAGGAAATCAGTTGAAGTACAGTGATTACCTACACTTGGCTAAGACAACTAATTAGTCACACAGTCATATCATCCGGTGAATGTCTTCAAGAAGGTAAAATAAAGGATATAGCTCACCTCACCTTACGTCTGTCCGCCTTTCCGGGTAAGTTGGATGACAACTGTATGGTGGGGGGAGGATGCTGGCTTAATGAAAATATCCTTACTTACACAAAAAAAAATGTTGGAAGTGTTATATATCATACCTTGTACATCATCCAAACAATGATGACTCCATGCTCATCACTGGTGGTAAGTTTTTGATACACCTCATTCCATATTGCCATACGAAGTTGCCCAGTATGCCCTTCTAGACTTAAGTTCATAGATAAATTTCCACCACCACCTGGAAAACAAGTCCCATCAAAAAGTAATATAGTAATGGACTATAAATAACCTTTCCTTCAAAACATTATAAATTTCAAATACAGGTAAATTCAAATAGAAAATGTGCTCAAAAAGGCAGGTGTCCGCAGTATGAAGAATAAAAGAGCATGTATGAAAAGATTGATGGATGTAAACGAAGCCAGAGAGGTTTGCCAGGATCGTACAAAGTGGCGATCGATAGTCTCTGCCTACCCCAATGGGAACTAACGGCGTGAGAATATGTATGTATGTATGTATGTAAATTCAAATACTTTTTAATTTCACTTACTTTCCAAAAGTGGCTGAGGAATTTCTAATTCCTTAGCTCTGGCTACCCCTTACCCCTCTAGGGATTTATAGCCGTGGGTATATGTATGTATGTAAATTCAAATAATAGTAATTGTCAATTTATAAGTCAAACTAACGAAAAAATTTGCAGCTTATCTAAACAACATATATTTTAACTTTGTAGCTATCCCAGTTTATTAGATACAGCCTGGTAATGGACAGAAAAATAGTCAGACAGCGGATTTTTTGTATTCGGTATTTTTACTTTAAGGTAAGGAACCCTAAGAGTTGCCGTTAAGTTCCGGCTTGGAATGTCACTACCCGTTCCTACCCATGGGTGTCATAAGAGGCATCTAAGGGTATATGGGGATTTTGTATGTGTTTTTGGGCAATGCGGTGGGAGACCCATCACCAACAATACTTTATTTCTACAATCTCCTATTATGCTGTGTATTATCGGCTTAGAATAGCACTACCCCATTTCTTCCGGTGGGTGAACGTAAGAGGTGACTAACAGTATTAGGAGATTTTAAGGGATTTTTGGGCGTTGCAGTTGGAGACACATCACCAACAACTTTTATTTTACCATTTTTTCCCCACACAACTTTCCAAAAGTGGCTGAAGAATTTCTAATTCCTTAGCTCTGGCTACCCCTTCTAGGGGTTTATAGCCATAAGTGTATGTATGTGATCTTCTCCCCTATCAACTTCCAAATATGGCTTAGGAGTTTCTAGCTCTGAAGCTCTGGTTATCCCTTTTTGGGATTTATGGCCGTAAGTATATGTATGTATGAACTTTAAGAATACCTACATAAAATAAAGGTTGCTCGAAAGACAGAAAATATATCACAGAGCGCCCCATGCATTTTCATGATTTTCACCTTATATTGGGAATTATTTTTTACACCTTAGTTAAATATGCTTCAAAAGCATGTTTATTCAGTTTTTTAAACTAGATTATATTTTATGTTGTAAGTACTGAATCATTTGAAATTATTTAGGCTATAGGCTATTCTAAGCCCACACTACTATTACACTGCTACATACAAATAAAGATTCAAACTTAAAATATCTATGCCGTTTATCTGAGAAAGGGTGGTAGAGGTTCTAATACTTCTGATCATCATGTGACATTATTGTCATCTGGTGTCCAAAGTACCCACATTTTGCTTGGGCAGTCTACTCACATGATAGGGGGCGAGCCTATTTACGTTTTGTACAAGTACCACTTAGTCATGAGGGTTTCCCCACATTGATTTCCCCTCACCGTTGACAACCATGATAAATTAGCTACACATATAACTTTAGAAAAGACATATTTGAAATTACAGTTGAGAACATTAAATTAATGGTTTTGAGCAACACTAGTTACCTGATTCTAATTTAAGCACTTTGAGCATTCCTTCTTCTCCGCCTACGGCAATATAACCAGATGAATGGTTCCATGACAAACAACTGACATTCGTTTGCTTAGGTATGGCAATCTGAAATGAATTTCTTTTCTGAAGCTTGTAATTGTAACCATGTTTGCAAACCAAGCAAATAATTAGTTTTATAGAAAAGTTCTTAAATTCTTGAAAGAAGAAGTAGCAAGTAAAGTTTTTACCTTTTTGCTCATATAAATAAACATTTTGGAAAATAGTAAGCTAGCCCACTTAAGAAGATATTCGTAAATTAAATCATAATAATGATTTTAACAAGTTTTTCACTTATATTTCCACGAACTAGTGATTTCTTTTAAAGAAACCTTTAGGTATATCAAGAAGAGATAATACAAAATATATTAAATACTTTACTTTACTTTTTACTTTACAAAAGACTAAATATTTTGTAATATTGTTTATTTATTTAGGGTTAGGTTTCTTGTATCCATCCATAGAAACAAAACAAACAACATTTAGTTAGTGTTGGTTGATGACGTTTTAAAATGATGAAATGGTTAGACGGTCAATACAATACCAATGAAATGGTAAATAATATAAGTTGTTTGCATGCGAATTGCAAGCTGATTGATGGGGCAGAGGATACAATTAGATTAAATTATTAATGCGCCTAAAAAGACAGGCTTTCAAAATGTAAACAATAAAAGGCCATGCATGAAAACTATGAAAAGATTAAAAAATGTCGATAAAGCTCGAGATGTTGGCCAGGATCGTTTTAAATGGCTTTTGAATGATAGTTTTTGCCTATTTTGCCTACTAACTTAACTACCCTAATGGGAACTAATTGAATATGCATAAATATGTATGTATTTGATATTAGCCTGATTTGATTACAATGCTGTTTAGATCAAGCAGAACTGCTCGGCTCAAAATGTAAGTGTTACAGAGCCGTTTTCCATTAAAGTAAGTTTATTGATTTATTTTATTTTAGCGGAAGCGGATTGATTTTATGAAGTTTGAGTTTGAATAAGTCTAAAATTTAAAATGTAATATATAATTTATTTTACGTGAAAACTAATAAAGTGCACGCTGATTTTGCACTTTCTTGTATATTAAATTATATTCTAGTTTACAATGTGTAAATTAGTTTTCCCCTCTTTTATTTGGTTAAGGCGGATTTAAGAAAATAATAACATGCAGGTATTGCAGTAAATATTTATTTATACAGCGATTGTAAGATATTATCTTTTTAGGAGAGAGTTAAATAATATTAAATAGATATACTGCTTTACAGAAAGCTCCAGGTTTGCCGAACATATTTGATCTAAAGTAGAGCGGAATAAACATTTGGAATGAAATGCAATTCTATGCAATTTGCGTCCGACAAAAAGATGCTGGGGCGAAAACAGAGCTTAAAAGGCGAACCTGTTTTAGCCGATTATGGCCCTGAAGAATCTCTTAATGAGAGTGCAGACATAGAATGGGTGAACAAGGTATGTCTCACAATTATTATATAATTAATTTCATGTCTTTTGGAAAGCCTGATTGCTTACTCATACCAGTTTTTTCTTTTATATTAATAAATGTAAGATAGCTGTAGATTTGTGTAATTTATAAGAAATAAAATTACCTTAATTTTTAAGATACCAAAATTTTTATCCCATCATCCACTATAAATATTACTCTTGTCGTGCACTGAATGAGCCCAAGCTTGCTACTACCGTGAAGACCAATGGCCTGTAATGTAACTGCACCAATGGAAACTATTAATGTGAGCACAAGAATGTATACATACATATAAACACTGACAGCAGTATTTGTTCATTTAAAAATCACCTAAAACCTGCACCTTTTACTATATCTGCAGGAAAATTAAGTTAGTGATATTCTAAGCCAACAGCTTCTTTAAAATATGAATCAATGTAAGAATAGAAAAGACTGTCAAGGAAATATCATCGGTTGTCTCTGTTAAATTGCTGAAGAGCTTGCTTCCTTTGATATAGGTCAGGCAATTGAATGATGGTGATGTTCTGCTGATGTACCTAACAAATTTCTCACTGACATGCTTTTTAGAAAATGCAATATGTCTGTACTAATTAATATTGATTCTTCTTTATTTCAGCTATGGGTTCGCCGAATTCTAAGGTTTTGTGCTCTTATGAGTTTGATGTCCGTCTCTTTGAACACCCCTAAAACATTTGAAAAGCACCCCTTTCTGCAGACTGCCACATTTTCTGTTGATCTTTGTGTTACATTCTTGTTTACGGCTGAAATGATTGCCAAGATGCACATTAGAGGTATATTAAAGGTAATTATTATATTTATTTATATCTCTCTCTTTTAATTATAATTCTTATCTCTCTCTTTGCCGTGTAGTGCCCGCTTAGAATGTCGGTTCCCCTTTTCTACCCACGGGTGTTGTAAGAGGCGACTAAGGGTATTGGGGCTTTTTATTGGATTTTTGGGCGATGCGGTTGGAGACCCATCACCAAAAACCTTTATTTTACTGCCTTTTCCCCACTCAACTTCCAAAAGTGGCTGAGGAATTTATAATTCCTAGGCTCTGGCTACCCCTTCTAGGGAATTATAGCCGTGAGTATATATGTGTGTATGTGTTAATTATATCTAATATAAAATTGCTGTGTAGTGTTGGCTTAGAATAACACTACCACAATTCTACCCGTGGGTGATCGTAAGAGGCGACTAAGGGTATAGGGGCTTTTTAAGTGATTTTTTCCCATCAACTTCCAAAAGTGGCCGAGGAATTTCTCATTCCAAAGCTCTAGCTACCCAGTTAAGGGATTTATAGCCATGAGTATATGTATGTATGTATAAAATTTAAATGTACATACATGTACTTCCTACTATAAACCACAAAAAAGGGAGTGACTTGGAAGTTGAGGAACTAGGGAAAAGATATCTGAATATTTGCACTTATTACTCTCTTCTCTCAAAAAAATCTTTTTTTCCCTACACAATAAAGAAATATAATCTGAAACTTGTAGAACAATATTCATGCATCTTAGTCCCAGTAAAAAAATATGTATATACTTCACACCCCTGTTTCATCCCCTTATACATTGAATTTCTGAAAGTCCTTTCTCAGGGATCACTTATATAGTAAAAGGAAATCCTATACAAAATTTTAAGTTCCTAGTAACAGTAGTTTTGGGTGTTAGCTCCTTAGTCTGTATGTCAGTTTTGCCTTTTATATATAGATGACCTTTAAGTATTTTATGCATAGAGGAATAATACTACATACATACATACATATACTCACGGCTATAAATCCCTTAACAGGGTAGCCAGAGCTTTGGAGTGAAAAATTCCTCAGCCACTTTTGGAAGTTGATTGGGGAAAAGATGGTAATAATAAATGTTTTTGGTGACGGGTCTCCAACCTCATCGCCCAAAAATCACTTTAAAAGCCCCTATACCCTTAGTCGCTCTTACGATCACCCACGGGTAGAAATGGGGTAGTGTTATTCTAAGCCGACACTACACGGCTATAATACTACTAATGAGTTTAGTTATACCTAGCTAACATGAACATAATTTAGAAATTGCTTTTAGCTATAAGAAGACAGCCCATTGTACTTCTAGCCTGTATCAAAGAAACCCTTAGAAATCATTTGAATTTTGATGTGCCATGAAGATGTTTTATATTTGGAATTTATGTTTTCCAGGGTGATGTTGCATACTTGAAAGATCACTGGTGTCAATTTGATGCTTCTATGGTTTTCTTTCTCTGGGTATCTGTACTACTGCAAATGTTTGAATTGACTGGAATTGTGCCACGCTATAGTTATTTGAGTATACTAAGAGCACCTCGTCCATTGATAATGATAAGATTTTTAAGGGTTTTCTTGAAATTCTCTATGCCTAAGTCTCGGATCAATCAAATATTCAAGTAAGTAAAAACAAACAGCACAAATTTTATACATCAGTAGTCTTAAATACAGGATAGTATTGCACTACAAGAGAAGGTGTAGTAGTTTTAGATAAATATGAAATGTTTAAAAAATTGTAGCAATTAAGGCACATGGTTAGAAGATACAGTTTAAGGTTTATATGTATGTTTATTGTTACAGTCTTTACTTTACATGAAACTTAGCTAATCCACCATACGCTTGCTGGCTAGATAAATAAAATTATAATATTTAATATTTATATTAGTTGACCACCCCTGTCATTTAGGGAAATGAAAAATTGGTAGGTCGAGACTATCAATCACCACTTTCTATTACCCTGGCAAACCCCTCAAGTTTCTTTAACTTCTATCAAGCTTTACACGTTGAATGTCTGTCATTTGAGAGATAAATATCTACTTAGATTAAGTAGCAAAATAAAGATATATGAATACCGATTTATAAAATTGTGCATTTCAGGCGGTCGAGTCAACAGATATACAATGTGACACTATTCTTCCTGTTCTTCATGTCCTTATACAGTTTACTAGGAGTACAATTTTTTGGAGAACTGACTCATCACTGCGTCAGGAACACTACTAACCCAAAGTGCGAATTTTATATATTTGCTTAATTTATAAAATTTTAATTAATTTATGGTTCACTTTATTATATTTTCTTTATTCCAGTGAAATTACAATAAACTCTCTAGCTATTCCTGATACATTTTGCTCGCCTTTTCCTGGCTCTGGGTATCAATGTCCAGCTGGTATGAAATGCATGAAGCTTAATCTTTCCAAGTATATCATGGGATTTAATGGATTCGAAGCTTTTAGTAAGTTAAAATTCTCTTAAATTACTGTTATGAGTTATGTATGCTTAATCGCAAGCTTGATGAAGTACCTGCTTTTTTAAAAATGTCTTTGCCTTACACTCTACCTGCGTAAACTTTCACTAAAGAGTTTCAAAATAAATGAAAGATTATTAAGTTTAATTTCGCATTAGTTTTGTTAATATTTATATTGATCTTATTTCTAATTACTAAAACATGCGCTTTTGCTTATCCTTAAATTACTGCTTTTCATAATAGGCATTATTTTTGAGGGAAACGTTAATTGATGAGAGTGTGATTTGTGTTGCATAGTCTTGTTTTTTTTCGTCATTTAAGAGTTAAAAAGAATCATAAACCTAATTATTAATAATGATCACATTTTAAACTACATTTCAGCTACCAGCCTATTTACTGTATATCAAGCATCTTCGCAAGAAGGCTGGGTGTTCATAATGTACCGGGCGATCGACTCTCTGCCCACTTGGAGATCTGCTCTTTATTTCAGGTGAGAATATACCAATTTTTGTTTCTTTTGTGTTAATGTTTTCAACTGGTTTTTCAGAGTACCCATGTTTTGTTGGGATAGTGAATTCACTTAAAAGGGCCTATCGCCACTTTGTAAGATTACACTGTCACTTCCGTCAACCGTGTGGGTTTACTCACGATGTCTTCTCTAACCAGTAACAATCTTGATTAATTTACCATACATATGACTTAAGAAAGGTAACATTGGTGTAGGCCCGAGGCAGGATTGGAATTAATAAATAGGTGATTAGATTAGGAACACCTCCTTATGTATATGCTTAACACATATTTTTTTAATATATTTTCAGTACTATGATATTCTTCTTGGCCTGGCTGGTAAAGAATGTTTTCATCGCCGTCATCACCGAAACATTCAATGAGATCCGAGTGCAGTTCCAACAGATGTGGGGAGTCCGGAATACCATCACTAAGGGCAGCACTACGCAGTTCTTTACTGGCGATGATAATGGCTGGCGATTGGTTACCATTGATGAGAATAAGCATTCTGGTCAGTACGTTATGTTTATCTAGGATATTAGGCAAAACAATTTCCAAAACCATCTTTTAGATGGTTTCTTCCTAGCGCCGTTTTTGAAGTAAATGAATTATCAATATCAGTTGCTTTTGTCTTATTCTGCAATCTATCTATAATGTAAATTGTTTCTGTTTGTATGTCTCCGTTAATGTTTCGGTGTAATATATGGAGCTTAATGTTACGTTATAATTTGTAATGTTTTAAAATTTGCATTTGTGTTTAAAGGGCTTATCATATTCGAGCTAAAATATGATGCTTTATTTCAGGTTCAGCCCCAGAAATGTTCCACAGAATATTGCGCTCAGCTTACTTTAGACTGTTGGTGATGGGAGTGGTTTTAGCCAATGGTATTATCACCGCGTCGATGAATTTCAAGCATGACGGGAATCCCAGAGAGTTCTTCTATAAGAACTTTTATTATTTTGAAGTATGTACCAATTGTCCATACCATGTATTAATAATTTACTAATTTTAAATCATGTAATAGTATATCCATTAAATTTCTTTTTCATGTTTGTAGCGAGAAATAGGAGAAGCTGTGACTCTAGCACAATAAAAAAATTAAAAACAATATTATTAGTAAAATTTTACAATTGCTTGAAATGTTGCAATCTTTTGAAACCCTAAACCATCATATGAGTTTTGCTTTTTAGATCGCGTTTACCATCTTCTTGGATCTAGAGGCTATTTTAAAGATATGGTGTCTTGGATGGAAAGGATACTTCAAGCATTCCGTTCACAAGTTTGAGTTGTTGCTTGCAGTGGGAACCACCATTCACATTATACCACAACTCTATCTGTCGGGATTTACTTATTTTCAGGTATATTTCTGAATTAATATATTTTATTTGTCTGATTGTCTTTAAAAGAATGTCCATACTTAATAGTGACTATATGTGTAAACACACTATGATAAATCGCCGATGTGGTATATTTAAATGATCTTTAAAATTTAACATTAAATGACAGACAAAATGAATTATATGGACTAATAAAACCAAATTTCCCATTAAAATAGTCAAATTATTATCTTTCACCCTAATATCCTGCAAACTAAAATATTTGAATGAAAAACTTGTTTCCAGGTTCTCAGGATCGTGCGTTTAATCAAAGCATCGCCCTTGCTGGAAGGATTCGTTTACAAGATATTTGGACCCGGCAAAAAGTTAGGAAGTCTGATTATATTTACAATGTGTTTGTTGATCATCAGCTCTTCGATATCTATGCAGTTATTCTGTTTCTTGTGTGAATTTACTAAGTTTGAAACTTTCCCTGAGGTATGAATGTGATTTATATTTTCCTTAATGAATATGATATGTATTTTCTTTTGATATTGTGTTCTCTTACATATTGTTTTGTTCCCATTGCAGGCATTCATGTCTATGTTTCAAATATTAACGCAAGAGGCTTGGGTAGAGGTGATGGACGAAACCATGGTCCGTACGAGTCAAACACTGACGCCATTGGTTGCGTTTTACTTTATCTTATACCATCTTTTCGTTACATTGGTAAGTATTTATAACATTTAATTAGTAGGCTGTGAAGTTTTGGCATAGAAAATCATTAAATTTTTTCTTCCCGCGCATTTAGTCACTTTGAGTTTTGGTGTTTTAAGTGATTGTTGGGTTGTCCATCCACCTTTACTTTACAAACTACCCCTACTGAACTTCAAAAATAGTCTGGGAAATAGCTAATTCTGAAGTCCTGGCTACCCCTTCATGTGATTTATAGTCGTTAGTAAGAGTAAAAAGGCTTTAAAAACGATTAGATTGCAGTTGCAGTTATACAATATCGGTATGTACTTCCTAATTTCAATCCTCATATATTTCCTAGTGCTAACTAGCCAGCAATAATCTGGAAGGCACCACCAAATGATAGTGTAAATAAACATATGTAGTCGATTGAAACTTCTGCAGTAAGCCTAATTTCAGATTGTGCTCTCGCTCTTCGTCGCTGTTATTTTGGATAATCTGGAATTGGACGAAGACATAAAGAAACTGAAGCAGCTCCGATATCGTCAGCAAAGTGCGGAAATCAAAGAAACCTTACCGTTTCGATTGAGAATCTTCGAGAAATTTCCGGATAGTCCACAGATGACTAAACTTCATAAAGTACCAGGAGACTTTAATTTGCCTAAGGTAATTCTTTCCTATAGATCTATTACACTTTATTATTCTTCAATGAAGTTGGCTAGTTTATTAGCCTGTTCAATATTAAATGTTGCTACCCGTGCGAAGTTAGAGTTGGTAGCTATTATTCAATAAAGTTCTTATTCTAAGTCTACATCTGAGATAAATGGAGATATAGCGTAAATGTGATTTAAACGAAATGTTTATTTTCCTAGGTGCGCGAATCATTTATGCGCCAATTTGTTTGCGAGGCCGAGAGTGAAGAAGATGGAGTTGTGGGAGCTACCGGGATCAGAGCCGAGGTATTTATTGTCAAACTAATTTTCTAGTTATTTTGTAAGAATATTTGAAAGTTATTTTATAATGATGTGCAAATAAAATCAATATGAAAAGAAATAGAATGATAAACTCATGAAATGCTAAGTTGGTTTTGGCACATGTAGCACAGCAGGTGGCTTTGCTATTTATAAGGTAAGGCTATCGAACGGTTAGAATGAGATGGCAGTATACGATACCAAGTAAGTGCGTAAGAGATGGCTGCTTTATACCACGCGATAACTAGTTTAAACACGGCTCGTGCTTGCCCTTCAGAGACGTATAGTACTTAAGCCGCTATATAAATAAAAATGCATATATTTTTTCTGTTTTTAGGGTATGAACAATGAAGGTACCTATATATTTTTTTATTTAGTGTAAAAACTAATCAGTTTTTTTATGTAACTAAAGCTATCTTATAATAATACTAGACACATCTTTTTTTTTTATTTCCTCAAACAGGTTTTTTTACATATTTTACATTTCCATATAAGTCATTCTTCTTAATTTGGACGGTCAATATGCACAATATCTTTTCTTTTTTGCAACAGGCCCTTTTTTTGCTATTTATCAGCATTTTCAGGAGTTTTTTTTTATATATTGGCCATAATGGAATCGCCGTCATTTTCGTACAAAAACCGTTCAATTTCTTCCACGATCAACGTTCTTCGACTTTCTATTGCGATAATGTCGTTAAATACCTTGAAATGAGCTTAAATAAACGCTAAAATATGTTTAAAAATAAAAAAATACGTGATTTATACATTTCATAAAAGTTGCACAGAGGATAATCATACGTCTTGAAGACGTACAACACATCGGTATCTTGGTAATGATTGGGCGGTTAGCTACGGCCAACTACTGAGTTGGCTGAGCAAGACAGCTAATTACCAATAAAAAGAGGTAGTGATATTTCAAAATCGCGGAAGTTTGTAAAATAAAGGATTCCTAATGATGGGGTTCCATTCCAGCCACATCTTCCCTAAGTTGCCTCTTACTACATCTGCGGGAAGACATGTGTTAGCTATTATATTCTCTACTCTTGTGTAGTTAAGGTAACATTTAACAAACTCCCACAGCTAAGCCGCCGCGCTCTCGAGTACGGCAACGGCAACGGCGGCGGCGGCGACGGCGTGTCGTTCCCGTACCGCAAGCGCTGTCCGCTGCGCACGCTGGTGGCCGCGCCGCCCGCCATGCGCCCCGGCGCCGCGCTGCGCAGGCACGTGGTCGCCTCCATCATAAGGTAAACTGCTATACAAGTAACTTAACACAGCTAAGCCGCCGCGCTCTCGAGTACGGCAACGGCGGCGGCGACGGCGGCGTGTCTGTGTGTCTGTCTGTGTCGTGTCTCCATCATCAAGTATACTGCTACACAAGTAACTAAACACCTTAACACAGCTAAGCCGCCGCGCTCTCGAGTACGGCAACGGCGGCGGCGACGGCGGCGTGTCTGTGTGTCTGTCTGTGTCGTGTCTCCATCATCAAGTATACTGCTACACAAGTAACTAAACACCTTAACACAGCTAAGCCGCCGCGCTCTCGAGTACGGCAACGGCGGCGGCGACGGCGGCGTGTCTGTGTGTCTGTCTGTGTCGTGTCTCCATCATCAAGTATACTGCTACACAAGTAACTAAACACCTTAACACAGCTTAGCCGCCGCGCTCTCGAGTACGGCAACGGCGGCGGCGACGGCGACGTGTCTGTGTGTCTGTCTGTGTCGTGTCTCCATCATCAAGTATACTGCTACACAAGTAACTAAACACCTTAACACAGCTTAGCCGCCGCGCTCTCGAGTACGGCAACGGCGGCGGCGACGGCGACGTGTCTGTGTGTCTGTCTGTGTCGTGTCTCCATCATCAGGTATACTGCTACACAAGTAACTAAACACCTTAACACAGCTAAGCCGCTGCGCTCTTGAGTACGGGAACGGCGACGGCGGCGGCGACGTGTCTTTGTGTCTATCTGTGTCGTGTCTCCATCATCAAGTATACTGCTACTATAGCCACATGCGACCGAGTCCTAAACTCTTCGATCATATATACCAAAGATGCCGCACTCCATACAAATTCAACGCACAAAAGTGAGACTATTAACTTCCAAATGCGGCTGAGGAGTTTCTAGCTCTGAAGCTCTGGCTACCCCTTTTTGGGATTTGCGGCCGTGAGTATATGTATGTAAAAGTGAGACTGACAATTAAATATTTTTACAATTATCGACCTTACCGTATTCTCTTGAGCTATTATTTATTGGAAGATCTAGCACGCGACTGTCAGTGAAACAGTGCTTATCATAGAATTAAGCACTGTTTGGCTGGGCCGTTTTACGTACTTTGTTGGTGTATCTTTGGTATTTATGAGCGGAGCCTAAACTTATAAAGCGGTCGCCGTGACCGAAATCGGTCCGACCACATCATCATCACTGGGACGCTTTGTTGTTTCTATGAATGATCAGATGTTTGTTAAATATTTTTAACTAGAGTACATGTTTCTGAACACTGCAACCGCAAGCAAATGCAAGCTGGAATATGAAATGTCGGTGAGGTTTTTTCAAGTTGAATGTATATTTCTTACTAGCTGACCTGACAGACTTCGTACTGTCAAAATTGCTTATGACAAAACTTTTTTCTTAAATTTATATTTCTGAGAGATTTTCTTATTATTTTTTTCCGTAAGAAACTTGTACTGAGTATAAGAAAACTACAAAAAAGATATCAGCTAAATTGATCAAGCCGTTTTTATGTTATGTCGTGACAACGGAAAACGGGTTTAATTTTTATATATATAGATAAAAGTGAGCAGCGCAAAAAAAATTAAAGGATAGAAATCTTACGATATGCTGATACGGTTAATTAAAGTTGGTGCTGCCCTACGAAAAATTAAACTCAACTTTTTACTCAACTTACGCAGCAGTACTCGTTTTGCTTTTGAAAATGTCACGTTTTATTAAGTTAAATTTTTTTGCCAACTTTGGTTATTTTTTTAATCTTTTTATTTTGATTTAATTTCTTTTTTCAGATTTGACATAATTTAACTAGCAGCTTATTTTATTAAGGTACTTATTATTTTTATCTTTATGTTATTACGTGAAGCAAAGATTTTGCAGACATTATGAAATAATGTTAAACAATAAAAATGCATTATGCAACCACGTATTTGCCTTAAAACACACACAATACACTTTTTTTTCTAACCTTTGTCAGAATGTGTTTTCAAGTCAAAATGAGAATAGAGTAGTAATGTTTTGTTTGTCTTTAATATATTAATAATATAGTATATAAGAAGGAAACTAAATTATAGTTTAAATTCGATTACTGGACGACCTCCAGTTCGCTATTAATTCATTAATCCCAACTTAATAAGTTATTTTCCACTTTCAGCGATTCCAACAATCACCGGCTAGTTCTTGGCGATTCCGCTGTGTTGGCGGCTGCCGGCAAGTCTGGTCTGAAACCGCAAGGCACCATATCTAGTGCTAAACAGCTGCGCGTCGATCAAAAGAAGTATGTACATCTTAACATTGCTATAATTACTACTAACATACATACTTATGTTATTTGTGTAAACTGGGTCAGGAAAAGACTATTCTTCGCAGCCTTTTATGATCCTCGCATACCTCTCGCACTCCTGCCTACTCACACAACTCATGCTACTGATACCGGTCTGTCTAAGGAAATTACTGTTAAAGCATGGTCAGTTTAGTTATGTTCTTTTACTATTCTCACTCACTACCGCCTTTGTTAGACCGTTTTCATTCTGGTCTCCAAACGTTTTGCGTGGTCGTCCTCTAGCAACAACACCATCCCCATGATCAAGAATGAAGGAGCATTTATGAGAAGATTAATGTGAGGGAAGCGATGGAGATTTGTCAGGATCATGTTAATTAGCGAGCGTTAGTATCTGCCTATCCCAAAGGGAATGATGGGCGTGAGTATAAGTAAGTTTAGTTATGATTAGATAAGTGATGAGGCGTTAATGGTTATTTTATATTTGACAAACTAAGATAATGAAAAGTAGTTAATGTATTGGAGTATGAAATAAATGGAATGCGAGTGAATATGGACAAAACCAATACAATGTTTTTTGGGAGAGAGGAAAGTATGTCAGAATGTGAGATTGTTATAGGTGGTAAGAAAGTGGAACAAGTGAAATATTTTTTATACCTGGGGAGTTTGTTTACTAGGGTGGGAAATGTGAGGAAGATATCGAAAGGAGAGTTAAAAAGGGAAATGCAGTGAATGAAGCCATGAACGGTTTGTCGAGCCAGTCGCTGTCAGAAAAGGCTCGAATGGCTATTCATAATGCTGTTTTGGTTCCCACGCTGATGTATGGTAGTGAATGTTAGGCATAGCAATAATCATGAAAGTAGAGTTAATGCAGCAGAAATGAGATCCCCCAGAAGTATATTTAATGTAAGGTTGTGTGATAGAGTAAGAAATATTGTGATTCGTGAACGAGTAGGTGTGAAAGATGACGTAGTATGCAAGTTAAAAGAAGGAATGTTAAGGTGGTTTGGGCACATAGAGAGGATGGATGAAAATAAAGAAGCGAAAGATATTTATAGAGCCAATGTGGATAGGATTGTTAGTAGAGGACGGCCTCGTAAAACGTTTCTTGACCAGATAGAAAACGTTCTTATAAAGGCGGGGCGCGCAGGGTGTCCGAAGTGAAAAGAATAAAAGAGCATGTATGAGAAGAACAATGAATTTAAGGGAAGCAAGAGAGATTTGTCATGATTGTGCTACGATGGGCGATCGATAGTCTCTGCCTAGCCCAATGGGAATAATTGGCGTGAATATAAGTAAGCAAGTAAGTATTGGAGTATGTGTTTAAGCTGTAAAAATTTATTTGACAACATTAACTATATAGTGAGGTCTAAGTGTACATATGACGAACCTCCCGGTCCTAATATCAGTTGTTATTTTGTTTTGTACTCTAAGAAGTAACTACAACTACTTGGTGTTTAGGCATTTAAAAATGAAAATTTCATTTTAAAAAGAGAAACGCAATACTCTCAAATTTTTAAACCTTAAATAGGATACCATGAGTTTTTTAATTTGCGTTTCATCATTCACATTTACCTTGGCGGTGAGTTGTAATGGCAACACCCATAACTGATGGTTTATGTATAAGATACACTGCTGTTAGCTCTTTGAATACAACGTGAGAATAAAATCTCATAATATACTTCGATCATCCCCTTTGCAAGCGATATGAATGTAATATGTATGTGTATATGATAGTAAGTGCCTTTTCACACCTATCGGTTGCCGAGTATATAGGGTTGAATCAGACGCAGCAAAGTGTATGGACATGACCTTTAGCTATTACGCGTATCTGCGTAGTTTTTCCGACAAGTCCATACGTTAAGTGATTTTCCATTAGACGGCATTAGCGTGGCTTTATTTATCCAATATGACGACATGCACACACGCACACGTATAATATTCATACACAACACATACAGCTTTGCCTTGACTATATTGTGTAGAAAGCTACCACGCCAACGGCTATGGCATCATAAGTACACTTCACCATGCCTTTGCCGCTATTTAAAAGGCGAATATATTTTTTTCCCCGTCTAATGGAAAATCGCTCACCTCCACCGGCAACCTGTACGTACGAAAACGCACTAAACCGCGTGAACCCAATCAGATTTGGCTCCCGTTCGATCCGGCGGTCTGTTCGTAGCGGCTCCATCAAGCTGAAGCAGACGTACGAGCATCTCCTGGAGAATGGTGACATTGGGGCTGCGTCCCGCGTGGTGCCGTCGTCCCGCGCGCGCCCCCCATACCTGGATATACGGCTGCTGCAGGCCAAGAGGCAGCAGGCTGAGATGCGCAGGTGATTATAACAGTGGGATCATCAGTTTTCATAGTGACAAAATAGCAGAAACTGACAATACTATTCTTGTGAGACTATTAAACTCTCATGTGATTATGCGACTCTCGTGAGACTATTCGACTCTCGTGTGACTGCGATTTTTATCCGACTAAGCGACTCTCGCGAGACTATTCGACTCTCATGTAACTATACGACTCCCATCATCAGCTTCCTATTCCTACAAATTATTCCTACGGTTTTGTGAGAAATCTATGTTGCTATTCTCGCCAATCTTTCTATCCCCCATTATACTGCTACCACTAAAGTACGAGCATCTTCTGTAGAATGGTGATATTGGTGCGGCGTCCCGCTTGGTGCCTTCGTTCCGCGCGCGCCCGCCATACCTGGATATACGGCTGCTGCAGGCCAAGAGGCAGCAGGCTGAGAGGCGCAGTTGAATATAACTGTGCGATCATCAGCTTTCTGTTCCTATTCCTAGATATCTATAAGGCAGCTTTGGACTTTAGTATGCGACTGTCGTTAATGAGATTATCAGATAACTATGCGACTTTCGTGAGCCCATTCGACGCTCATGTGACTATGCAACTCTGATGTGACTAAGTGACTTCCATTATCAACATCCTATTCCTTGAGATCTATATGATAGCTTTGGCCTTGAAGAAGACATCTATGTAGCTGGTCTCGCCACAACTTCCTATCCCCTGTCATACTTTCATCCGCACTGCACTCCTTTATTTTTAAAGACAGCTCTTTAATGCAGTCTCGACATCATATTTTCAAACTCTCAACTCTCCTTTATATCCTCTTGACAGCTCTATATTTCTAGTTGCACCGCAACTGCCTATCCCCCTGCCATACTTATTATGGGTGTGATAATATCATCAACCTCCTAGCTTTGGTCTTAAACGATAGCTCTATGTCACAAGTCTCGCCGTTACGTCGTTCTCCCCTCCATAATTACATTATTTTTGTGATATCACCGTCATCCTAGATTTGGTCTCGAGAAAGAGATCTTTTTGGCAAGTCTCGCTGCATTTTCCTATGCCTCGCCATACTTTAATCCACATCACACTCCTTCATGTCCTCTTTTATACAATAGTTGTCGTATCCTGTTAGTTGAAATTTGGAAGACAGTATAAGTTTTCTTGTTTTAATAAACCTTTAATCTAAATTATATTTTAATTTAGTTGGCAATAAAATACTATCTACTAATAACCAACGACCATATAAAACCAACAAATAATACCCAGAAACCAGCGCGAAGAAGACCTCCGCGAGAACCATCCATTATTCGACACTCCGTTGCTGATCGTCCCGCGAGAGTCCCGCTTCCGCAAGATATGTCGCGCCATCGTGGACGCGCGCTACGACGCCAGGCTGCGGGACCCCATCACCGGCAACGAGCGGAAGGTGCATTATAAGAGTTTTCAGTAAGTTATACCACTACTACCACCACCACTATTCGACACTCCATTGCTGATCGTCCCGCGAGACTTTTCAGTAAGTTATATTACATACATACACATTGGCACTCACGGTTATAAATCACAAAAAGGAAGAGCAAGAGTTTCAGAATTAGAAACTCTTAAGATACTTTTGGAAACCAAGTGCGGCAAATAATGTTGTTGGAGTCTCCAACCGCATCTCTAAGTCGCCTATGATGACCCTGCGGGAAAATGTGTGCTATGTCTCCAATATAGTGTTCAATTATTATCATTAATGTATCAAAATATTCGGTTGTATAAAAAATAAATGATTAAAATACAGTGGTCTCAAAAAATTTCTCACATTTACACATTTAAATTTTTAGGATTATTTATATTTTGGCTTTGCAACTAAATTGACATATTTACATTTACAGCAATTTCCTAGGATTAGTGACGTATTTGGATTGGGTTATGATAATGGTGACTACATTGTCCTGTTTGTCCATGATGTTTGAAACACCGACGTATAGAGTCATGGAAAACTTCGTACTGCAGGTAAACTAAATCGTCTAGCTAGATCATTCCATTTACACTTACGTATAGTTTCGACTTATTGATATTTTTATTGCATTTCAGATTGCTGAATATGGTTTTGTTATATTTATGAGCTTGGAATTGGCGTTAAAAATACTTGCGGATGGATTATTCTTTACTCCCAAAGCGTACCTCAAAGATGCGGCTGCTGCTTTAGACGTGTTTATTTATGTGGTAAGTTTCTTAAAAGAATGACGTTCAAAGAATCATTAAAAATAAAAAAGCTCCTAAGAACAACTGCTAAATTAGGTAAAAAGTTAAAAAATCAAACTAGAAGGAAATCTAAACAAAATATGATATTTTAAGTATCTTGTACGCTTTGAGATATGATGGCAATTATAGATCGCATTTCCCGTTGATAGAATAATTCTTTCAATTTTGCCATTTATAGGTATTGTCGTATGACCTGATGTACAAGATATATATATATATATATATATATATATATATATATATATATATTCTCACAAACATAAATCCAAAAGCTGTGGAAAATACAGGTTTCCCTAGGAGTCCCTAGGAGAGTTTATAATATTAGATATATTCTTATTCCATGTTTTCAAATGTTATTTCGAAGATATCGCTTTTAAATTTAAAACTACTTATTGTAACTACTTCTTTGTAAAACTGCATTTGCTTGGTGAACCCACTCATACTTTGACATGTGTAATAAAGAGTATTCTATTCATAATCTTATAATCCCACAGGTATCTTTGACATTCCTATGTTGGATGCCACGCAGCGTTCCGCCAGGCTCGCTGGCGCAAATGCTGATGATATTGCGATGTGTAAGACCTCTGAGAATATTCACACTGGTGCCACATATGAGGAAAGTGGTCTATGAACTGTGCAGGGGATTCAAGGAGATCTTGTTGGTATGTTATTTGTTGGCTTTAAAGTATAAAGGGATTACTGTAATACGTTATCGAATTTTTGGCTATGATGGTGCGGAGATTTGTCTCTACGCTGTTACTTTGCGCTGAAAACCCCCAGTTTTTATTTCCATAGCTGTAGGATATTCATAGCTTTATAAATTTTATTTTTCGTACAATATTTTTATATCTAGACTCGTAGAAAATATAAATACCCTTGGCAGTCTAAAGATTCAGATTTGCTTTGCATTATGTCGCTTAATTAGATTATTGCCACATGGCATGATGATTATGACCGTGTGAACATCAACGTATCCTTTTCAGGTATCGACATTGCTGATTCTATTGATGTTTGTATTTGCCAGTTACGGTGTTCAGTTATATGGAGGAAGGTAAGAATACATAAATACTGCTCATCTTAAAGAAAAGTGACCATGATTTAATAAAAAACCCCTATTCCTCAGATTGGCCCGTTGCAATGATCCGACTATAGCTCGTCGTGAAGATTGTGTTGGAGTATTTATGCGGCGTGTGTTTGTCACCAAGATGAAACTACGGCCCGGACCTGACGAAACGTTTCCCTCCATGCTGGTCCCGAGAGTTTGGTAAGAAGACTGCGAATCTAATTATTATCTCAATGCTCTTGATATTACGATAGAGACTGGCTAAATTATATTTAAATATAGAAAAACACTACCTCACTATTTACTGTATTGCTGCTCTGTTGCGATTTATATTTTATATATAAGTGAATCAATAAATGTATATATTATATTGTTTAAATATTCGTATTATGCATATGTAGCTTAACACAGTAATGTATATATAATATTTTTATACTTTATAAATATTAAATGGATATGTTCGTTTTTAACTTGATATGGAAATTGTTTTGTATTGATATAAGCCTTATTACTATTTTGACCATATTTATAATCCTTAAATCTATTTACCATTCCATCCAAAGGTTGTCTGGAAGAAATCGCTCCTAGCGATGAGACTGCCAATTTTGCTTCTATGTAAAAGTTTCCCATTATTTAAGTAAGTATTTTATGTTGTATGTATGTCCTGCTGTGTAGTGTCGGCTTAGAATAACACTACCCCGTTTCTGCCGGTGGGTGTACGTAAGAGGCGACTAACGGTATTGGGGCTTTTAAGGGATTTTTGGGCGATGCGGTTGGAGACCCATCACCAACAACCTTTATTTTTACCATCTTTTCCCCACGCAACTTTCCAAAAGTGGCTGAGGAACTTCTAGTTGCTTGGCTCTGGCTACCCCATCTTGGGATTTAACGCCGTGAGTATATGTATATGTATATATTTTATGATTGGTATGTAATAAAGAGTTATTTTCTATTCTACATATAAGAGGATACAGGACTGCATAATTTGTTTATTGTACATAAAGATAATCTTAACAGACGTTGCCTAATGCGATTAATTGCACTTATATCAATATTCTATCTTATTACATTTATACACTTAAAATATAAAATAAAACTACTTCCTTTTCATCTATAACTGTCAGCTACGTAAAATGAATAATGTAGTGCTGCTTTTATGAAGTGATTCCGTAAACAGTGGAAAACGTTGATCTCGATGATGATTTATCCGAGACGAAGATACTACAAGGAGACGAGCATGCCGTCGTCGCACTGTGGAAAAAGGTAGAACAAGAGCATATCGAAAATACTTTTTACGAATAACATAATTTGTCTAATATGGTTATTTTATTAGGTTCTCTAATAATTGTA
Source organism: Bedellia somnulentella (assembly GCA_963576735.1). Lineage (NCBI taxonomy): Eukaryota > Metazoa > Arthropoda > Insecta > Lepidoptera > Bedelliidae > Bedellia > Bedellia somnulentella. The sequence goes on along the minus strand of OY755175.1, from coordinate 8,469,148 downwards.
ATAGAATATTCATTACGTTTTTTCACAAAATTGCACAAAATTACATTATTTTTCATGTGTAGAAAGTATATACAACACAGGAGTACCAAACTTATATCTTTGTGTACACGTATTTCAAAACTATATTGTGAAAGAAATATTTGGTACAGATATGCAGTATCATACATTTTTAGAAAGGTTATTTCATGTTTATTACAATACATGTCTTTGATTTCTAAAAAAGCGACTAATGTCTCAGTAGGTACTTAAAAAGTGACATACCATATTTTTCACTGATTAATTTTTTTCGTCGAAGGTTTTCATTATTACCCACGTCTCCCCACGCGCTACATTTTATGTTAATTGATAGTCTAACTATTCTATAACACAAGAAAAAAAAAATCAGCTGCGGATGTTTGCGGTTTTGGAAAATATCAACAAGAATGTTATAAAGGACGGAACAGAAAATCGGTATCTTTTGCGGTCTACCACCGTTCAAAATTAATTAATATTCATTGATAACGAGGGCATATTATGAAGTTTGCACTCATTTTGCGTGAGAATATAAAAAAAAAAAAATTTTTTTAGAAATTATACATTTTTTGAATATCCACACCTTACTGCATATATGTACCAAATTTCATCACTTTAGGACAAAAACTCATGAAGTTATATATTTTCGATCCGACACCGACCTGTCCTGCCCACAGTGCGTCGCTACGCCGTATTAGGAACCTCAAAGCTCTATTTAGAAACTATAGTAGGAATTTATAGTATAGAATAAATGCTTTTTGTATTTTAGATAAATATACCAATAGTGATATCTTGATGGCGTCCGAAGTATGAAGAATAAAAGAGCATGTATGAAAAGATTGATGGATGTAAACGAAGCTAGAGAGGTTTGTCAGGATCGTACGAAGCGGCGATCGATAGTCTCTGCCTACCCCAATGGGAATTAATGGCGTGAGTATATGTATGTATGTATGTAGTGATATCTCTACTAACCTGCAACTTGACATATATCCTCACCATACCTAAAATTAACAGTTTAGTACGTCAACGGATAGTACGGATACACACCATTAAATTTAAAATACATAACCTGTTGCATAGTGCATGTTGTTGGACATCTATCTCACATGACTATAATTTTATTGACCTCTCCATTCAAAGGTTCTCTCGTAGAGATCGCTTTTAGTGATAAGACCGCCAATTGTACGTTTGTTATTTATGTGTATTTGTAAAGTTTCTCCATATTTGATGTGCAATAAAGAGTTTTTCTATTCTATAATCTTTTATATTTTTTCCATAAAATAATCTCGACTACCGGGAGTTTTCCACGCTAACGCAGCGTAAACTTGCATAGATATGGTTGAATAATTTACTACTGAACTCAAAATCTATAAAAATGCTAATAGAAAGTCTGCGATAGCATTTCTCTCTCTTACGGTTTACTTAAAATAGCAATTTTTATTTTCAATTTTAAGTATAATTAAAATTACACAATAGTTTTTGAGATATTCTTGGTAAAAGCATAAGCCGCGAAATATTTACATCTCGGTGAGGAAGATTTCTTTCTCGTCCTCGCATTGCTTCATTGTCTGCTCATATTATAATTATCTAACTCACTCCACTGGCCTCAAAGTAATAGCGAAACATAGTAATTGTTCAGGAAGATTATGTAGGATCACCTTAACATCATATTTTTTAAAACAGACAAACAAGTTACATATAAAAATACCAAAATCTTCATAGGTATAATATTTGAGGGCTCCTACGATTTCATCAGATCCTGACGATGGGACCACTTGCATACCACCATTCATAAATAAATCATTCCGAAGAATTGAGAACGTCCTTCATTTTTGAAGTCCAAAATCCACCCAGGTGATGCAATTTTAAATAATAGGCTATTTGACTAAGTTTTGAAAACTATCTTACGGTGTTCATTTTAGCTATTTTATTAAAAAATTGAAAAAGACAATGCAATATTCAAATGTGCCGCGAAAACGCGACTTTAAGTAATATGGCGGCTGTAGCACAATGACGATACACAGTCTGTTTATGTGCAATCTACGTCATTATAGAAATAGCCAATCACGGTCGTTTTTAGTCACGTGACAGTCGGATCACATATACTTATTTTAGAAGACGGATTTTAGTGAAATAATGCAATATTTTTATCTCGCATTATTAATTACATATTGCTCCGAAAAAGAAATATTAAGACTAATGAAATAAAAGAAATGTATATTTTTATTACAGTCAAATAGCCTATTGTAATTAGTGCTTTAGGTGGGACATAGACCTCACATAATGCAAATAATACCGATTATTTCGAATTTCCCTCGCTGCAGTTCACATTTTCGACACTGGTGTCGCCCGGCGCCTGTATTCGGCGGACTTCGTAATCGGGCGTGGCCACTAACATCGCCCAACTTTCACCCTTGTGTCGTTACGATCGCAAAGAATTTTATATCGAGTTTCTCGAATCCAAACCCATTCGATAACTCACATTATTACAATGTCCAGTACATCGTATTTAGCTTTAGAGGTCCCAATAATGTAAAAAAAAAAACTTCTTCAGTTTTTGACTTTATTATACCTCTTCTATCTACTTTTCTTTCCCAATGATATTTTCAATTTTGAAGCCTCATATTTTCATCCATATTTTATATAGTTTAGGAAGACACTTCTTCTCTTTTACGCCCTCAGTTACAGCTATAGACAAGCATCCGCCTTTATTATATTTGTTATATTACAAGATTTCTTCTCTGTTTTTTCCCACTTCAATCTAACCTTCATTAAATCTGTTTATCAGAAATGACTTTACTCGCTCAGCTCATAGTTTTCGTGGCCGCAGCCCTATACCTCATGGTACCACTAGCATAATCTTTCTATCCCTTTTTAAATGACTTGCGCGGTCACCGTTTGCGATAGTACGTGCGCCCTCCGCTTCCGTCTAAATTTTCTAGCTTTTCAGTAATGGTAATTGCTTGTTTATTAGCTCTCGTTCGATCATAGCGTTGCGAAAACATTGTTTTACCTCGAACCTGCCCTATGCATTGAAATTTCAGTTTTTAGTTTTTGAACCTCGGATTCTAGCCTGTCAATTCAAGTTCAAGGTCAATTTACCGAAAGCACACGACAAATGCAAACTATTGATTTATTTGAATTGCGCACTTAAAAACAGTTATGAACAAAATAATGATTAATTATTACGTGGAGCTCTACGCAGTGAGTTCATTAGAGAATGCATCTAACATTAACATAGAATGTAGTTCGCTGTCTTTTAGAAAAGCATTTTTAAAAGGGCCTTGTAAGAAAAAAAATTTAGGTCATGTTTTTAAACATTGTGTTTATTTATTTCTAGGGCAAATCCGAAAAGGTTCAACTTTGACAACATCGGCGTAGCCATGTTGACGCTGTTTGAAGTCCTTTCTTTTAAAGGATGGCTTGATGTCCGCGATGTACTTATCAAAGCTCTGGGCCCTGTGAGTATCGATGACCTGTGTATATATAATTAATTACATGTGCTTATATTTGTTAAAAAAAAAACAAATAATTATATATTTCACCGACAGGTACACGCCATTTACATCCACGTGTATATTTTTCTCGGATGCATGATTGGGCTCACATTGTTTGTGGGTGTCGTGATTGCAAATTACTCAGAGAATAAAGGCACAGCACTTTTGACCGTCGATCAGAGGAGATGGTAAGAGAAATAGTTATTAATATTGTTTGATAACTAATTTGAAAGATAAATAATTTGAGTTTTTAATTTACAAATTTTAGGTGTGATCTAAAAAAGCGGCTGAAAATTGCTCAGCCGTTACACTTGCCTCCGCGGCCAGACGGAAGAAAAATTCGCGCATTTGCCTACGACGTCACACAAAACTTGTATTTCAAGAGGTTCATCGCTATCGTCGTACTCACTAACAGTGGACTCTTAGTTGTTACGGTATGATTGATGTTAATCAAATTGTTTGTAAACATTCATTTGTTAAAAAATGCAATTGAGAGTTTTCTATTCTAATGTAGAACTTACAGATGGGATGTATGTATTGTATATGGAATTTACCTGTTAAACAACGATTTTTAGTCCATTATTTAAGAATAGTAGTACTTGCATCTCTCAATTAGCCTCTAGTAAAATACTCTTATGTTACAACGAGTACTACTTTACCTTGGCGAGATAAATACAACCGATTTCATAAGATATTTCTTAGTTTGAAAGCAGAATGAGCATTTGTTTATTTTAGAAATTAAAAGTACTAACAAACGACGATTTTGACTAACGATGTGTTAGTGACTAAATATTGTGTAAACACGGCTATAAATCCAGGAAAGGGGTTATCACGGCTTTGAATTTGCAAACTGCTCAGCCACTTTTGGAAGTTGAGTTGGGAAAAGATTGTAAAATAATATTTGTTGGTCGAGTGGGGCTCCACACTACACAGATTAAAATTATCATTTTAAAATTAAAACTATATCAGCACAACCGTATGTTTTATGTAAGACTTCGGTATTTATTTATTGATTGGGCGAAATTAATTTTTCTCTTTCACTATCTTATCTTGCAAAAAAAATTATTGGAAATGTGACGTTTATAGCGTTGATGGATTGTGCGATGCCGGCTTTTTTTATGAGGCTGGCAAACTAGAAAATGTATAAACCATCGAACCGGCAACCTTTTCAAACCAAATTAAACAAACTAAAACTTTTCAGTGGACACTAGAGTCCAAGACGACCGAGCGCCTAGCACTGACGTCCGCGCTACTGACGCTGGTGTTCGTGGTAGAGGTGCTGCTGAAGACGGTGGCCTTCACGCCGCGCGGGTACTGGCAGAGCCGCCGCAACCGGTACGACCTGCTCGTCACGCTGGCCGGATGCATCTGGATCTTTATGCATTTCACGCTGAAGGTAGATTACATTTAGCTAATGATTTGGCGCCGGATTGAGTTTCAATGAAATTTCAAGCGAGATACTATCTTGATGTGTAAGAAGCTTCGACTTACAAATGATTATTTTTACGAGGGATTCTTTAATCGTATTTTTTATGGTTGGAGAGCGTATGAATACAATTTAAGCGACTTAAGAGAAATAGAAAGTTAATTTGGAATAAATGCCAAAAGAATTATTACTGAGGATATATATCTTTTAGTATCTACTTACTTTGAAGCGAAGAAAAAAAAGATAATAATAACAAAATGTTTATCGACAAAGTAATGGATACGCAATAGAAATTAACAATGGTATTTATTTATGCATGATGAAATAATTAGCTGTATTTAATTTAGATCTTTATCCATTTCCTACGGAATTGTATTTCCATTTCAGAACGATCTCTCGTACTTCGTTGGGTTCATGGTGGTGATCCTCCGTTTCTTCACCATCACGGGCAAGCACACCACGCTGAAGATGCTCATGTTGACTGTCGGTGTGAGCGTCTGCAAGAGTTTCTTTATCATCTTCGGCATGTTCTTGTTGGTGTTCTTCTACGCGCTCGCCGGAACTATCGTGTTTGGCAATGTCAAGTATGGGGAAGGGATTGGAAGGTAGGCGTGGTTATTTATCCTACTTACTAAAAAGAATAGCTATTTTAATCGAATACAAAATACAGTTTGTTGCTCTTAGCAAATATTTTCAACCCAACTGTATTTGGTTCAGATTGTATGACAGGCAAATATTTTGTTACGATATCATAAGTTGCCAATTATTTTTTCGTATTTTACTTTTGATCCAGCCGGTCCCGTGTAAGATGTTTAATCTTTAAAATCGAGTACTAGTTTAAAAGTAAACGTACTATCGCATCACTTCTTTATGGTACAAACTTTCTGTCAGAAATTATTAGCATGAGGAATTCTGGTTTTGCTATTAGAATAGCTTTCTCCTGGACTGGATGCTGAAAATACATATGTGCTATCCCCATTTCAGACGCGCAAACTTCAACTCGCCGATCCACAGCGTAGCCATGTTATTCCGCATCGTGACAGGAGAGGACTGGAACAAAATAATGCACGACTGCATGGTGGCGCCCCCATACTGTACCCCCGCGGACAACTACTGGGAGACCGACTGCGGCAACTTCACCGCCTCGCTCGCCTACTTCTGTACCTTCTACGTCATCATCACCTACATCGTGCTCAACTTGCTTGTGGGTCAGTACACTATTGTCACTATGCTACTAACAAACACACATACAACAACATAATGCACGACTGTATTATCCCTGCAGTCTGAGAGTATTATTGATTCTACGATTAATTTTCCAGCATACTATAGAAAGCCAACGCGTGTTATGAACTAAGTTGTTTGACCATGAAACTCAATGGAAAATCTTTATACATCTTTATGTGCAGAGAGATAGGCAAATGAAATGGCTAAATAACTCAATTAATGCCGCACTGCCACTAGCAATTGAGTTATTTAGCCACATTATTTGCCTATCTCTAATAATAAGTTATAACTACCTCCTAGCTATAACTAACTCCTCCATAGAGAAGTACGTACGTTTTGGTGACAGTGTATCTGAGGTAGGGTGTGGTAGGTTGTAAGAGTTATCACCACTTTGTTTTGATATACATTTGCATGGCAAAATATAGACTCAGCGTCGTTCATGAGTTTCATGATCAAGAGCAATGCTTATATGTGATGCGTAAATATGAGTTGTAAAAACAAAAGAAGTATGTTTGAGCAATTCAGTATTTGAAATCGGGCATGAGCGTTTAAAAAATATTTCTTATGTAAATTGCAGCTATTATCATGGAGAACTTTTCGCTGTTCTACTCAAACGAAGAGGATGCACTACTGTCATATGCTGATATTAGAAACTTCCAGAACACTTGGAACATAGTTGACGTCCACCAGAAAGGAGTAATCCCAGTGCGCAAGGTACTATATGATCAATGTTATCCAATTCACTAGATAGAGAAAGGTATATTTTCTGATTGTTTACAACAAGTTATAAGGTGGTATCATATAAAAAATTGGAATTTATTTATTTATTTATTTATTTATGGAAAACAACAGCTTTTACAAAAAATAATAATATTAAATAAAATGTATACAATGTATGGAATGAATGTAAAATTATTACTCCAAATATTGTTTTTGGTTCTACTTTATTTGCTAAATATATTTTGTTCAGATATAGCTGCCTCAGTAATGGATTCACTTTCAATGCGTTTATAAAGTTTTAGAAATCTGTACAAAAAAAAACTTCTTTTTGGTGTCTTTGATACATACATGCATACTCACGTCATTAGTTCTCATTGGGTTAGGCAGAGACTAAAGCCACTTTTAACGATACTGACTAACCTTAAGTGCTTTTTCTAGATTGATTAATATTATCGAAAATCCTCTTTTATACTACACAGTTCGGACGCCTGACTTTTTAAACACATTCTCTTTATGTTTCATTTATTTGGTTTTAGGTGAAATTCATCCTCCGCCTGTTAAAAGGCCGCTTAGAATGCGACACTCATCGAGAGCGCCTCCTGTTCAAATACATGTGCTACGAACTAGAGCGGCTGCACAATGGGGAAGATGTCACCTTCCATGATGTCATCAAGTTAGTATATTACTGATTTAAGTGTAAGTTACTGTCAGAAGTTAGGTATAGAACAGTTGTGAATTGTAAGCTATGCTCATAAAAAGAATATTAAGTTAATGATAAGGAACCTTCAAGTAAGTACTGTTTCATTTCAATATTAATAGGTTTTCTAAGTAATCTAAACACACCTAAAACTAAAGTACTCAACAAAGATGATACGAGACATAAATAAAAATAACATATTCATAATTATGTTTTATTTGAATTTCAGCATGCTATCTTACCGAACAGTAGATATTCGTAAATCACTGCAAATGGAGGAACTACTAGCTCGCGAAGAATTCGAGTTTCTGATAGAGGAAGAAGTGGCCAAGCAAACTATCAGGACTTGGCTGGAAGGATGTCTTAAGAAAATACGAGCCAACAGTGCGGTAAGATTTAATATCTATGAATTCTAGTAAAGCAGCCGTGATAGCTTAGTGGGTAGAACCACCGCCATGCTGGCAGACGTGGGTTCATATACCGAGTCCGACCACCAATGTGTGATTTCTAAAGCCATATGTGTATTTAATATATCATAATATATCACGTGGATACACTGTCCAAGCAAAACATACTCTGAACACCAGCCGGGGTAGCATGAGGCGTGTGAGAGCCTCTGAGATAGGGCTATGTCACCGTTCAAGGTCGAATTGGCCGCCATATTTGACCGTTTCTCGCACGCCCGAGCATGAGGCATCTGAGATGTGAGAGCGCTAGTGACTCGCCTTTGACATCGCAGCGCCGAGTCACATGTGCGAGCATGAGCGGCGTGACAGCGACATAAACTGAGATGTTTGTCATTTTACGTAAAATTTATGTCGATGTCAAAATTGAGCGCGAGAGCCAGTGAGAAGATTACTTATTAAAGTATGAGTGCTGTTTTGCAGCTTTTTTAACTGTTTTGTGTAGTTCTTAGTGTAAAAGTGAGATAGCAAAGCGACTACATCACTTAGATTTGTTTTCAATGGAAAAAAAACGAAAAATGGATATGATACTCATCCGGCTGAAAGTTTGCAGCAAACAAGTTCTATGAAACATATTTGTATGTTATGACGATTTCCGAGGACCTCTATGATAGCTTGTGACCTATGATAAGCCTCAGGGTATAGTTTCACATAAGGATACATACAGGATTTAATGATTCCACATGATATCAATTGAATTGTAAATTTTAACTGAATTAAGTGTAATCTACAACTAGTGCTTGTGTATTAAGTTTTAAATTCGTTAAAATACGTTTGGCTTTTATAATCAGCAATGCACTAGGCATGAGGATACAAATTCTGCAGCCTAAATCCATGTATACGTCCAATTTTCTGATGCAGTTGAGAAAATCAATGAATTTCATTGATCTTCTTGAAAATAACTAATAAGAACAGTTTCTAAACTTATGGTATGTTTCAGAGGTCAAATATAATGCATGTAAAATAGATTTCTATTCATTATTGTTTGTTATGTAGGGTTTGTAGTCTTAAATTATCATTATCATCATAAAAGACGCCCAAGCTCATAGCATATGCTTGCATCAACAGGCACAGGCAAAGTCTAGATAGTGTGAGTAGACAATAGTCTGCTTGCTGTCTTAGTGTGGCTAGGAATGTAAAGAATGGTGATGGCATAATTTTGTTACCTCTTTATCGACCGACTCACTTAATGCTACAAAAGTTGTTTAAATGCAGGTACTTTGTGCAACATTATAAAACAAATTTGGTAGTCACCTTACTAGCATATTGAAATGACTAAATATGAATATAATGCTCATGTTGTTTTCTTATTTTCAGTAAAATATATTGATTTAATACAAAGATTCTGGAACAATTTAGTTACTTGGAAGAAGTCTAATGAAATGAAAAAAAAACAGCAAAATGTAACAGTTTTTAATTAATCATCAATTAAATTGCCTAAATATTAATGAAAACCACTTGTTTTAATCCCCTTCATTGCAAGTAAATCCAACATTTTCCAATACCCAACTCATAGCAGAACTCTTCAGACCATTTAGAATAAAATGATAATAATGGCATGTTTGGTATTGAATCATACAACGCCTGGGGATAAATTGGATTATTGTAATTCAAAGACAATACTACACATGGTTAAAACTGCAAACCTTGAATACATAGAAAAATCAATGTTATTTTATTTTGGGCAAACAGAGCAGATGGATACCAATTAAGTAACAAGAGATATATAGGTGGGAATAATGGTTGTAAGTATGAGTAAGTTTATTGATAAGGCAATTAATATTCTCTGCCTACTGCAATCGGGAATAATGTATAGTAGAATATATGCATGCACATTTTACAACTGAAATCTCATCTCAAGTGTAAAAGTAAAAGCTGCCTATGAATGGGCTTTATTTGCTAGTAAAACACATTTTGTGGAGTTAACTTTATTTATTGAATAAACACTTTTAAACAACCGCTCAACATCATAGTTTCTGTTCACAAACTCATCTGTACTTCACATTTTTATTCTATTAGCATCACTTTTTCCTAATAGAAAAAACACAGTTTGTTTATACACATTGCAGTCATAAAAATGCTCTTTAAGTATGGATGCATACTCAAATTCTGAATAAACAGGAGCATTCAACAAGACTATTTCCATACATCAGAGCTTCATTAGCTTTTGGGAATATAGGATATTGTTGAAATTGAAATGTAGTGAAGGTTGTTAAGTTAAATAATGCCCATCTGCGCGATGGAACTGGCGAATGGGAATCTGGGAATGGACTGGCGGGATGGAACTAAAGGCTGGTTTACACAGTGCGAGCTGCTGCCTGGCAAGTAGACAGCTTCTCGGTTTGTCTACTCGTACGCCAGTAGCTCGGCTCGCCTTTGCTGTCTACACAACACCCAGTCCCAGTCCGAGTCGAGTCGCGATGTCCACGGGGTTCCACTCACAACTGTCCGGCTGGCACTGGCGAGTTACTGCCGAACGCGTCCAAACGATGCGAGCGACGGCTGAGCCGCTGTCATGGGTGAGTTGCTGCCGGGCGAGCAGGCGAGTGAAAACAAAAAATGTTGAAGTAACTCGGATGCGAGCTACTGACCAACTCGCACGTACGAGTTACTCGTAAGTTACGTCCAAACAGTGCGAGTTACTGCAGTGCAGCTACTCGGAAGGCTGACTCGTACGCTAGCTCGCACTGTGTAAACCAGCCATAACTATGTCATAGGCAATATGTGCCATAGGCTGCACAGCATTTCTTCAATTTTCTCATCAAACACTTATATAACTGTGCTATATCTGCAAACAAAAGACAATACAAATCATTAAAAGTATGCTGCTCACTTTCTAGTGAAATAATAGTTATATAGAATAATAAAACTTAATTACTTACTTAATATTTTATGATTCCCCTATCATTGTAAGGAAGTTTAGTCGGACATTCCCTACAAACTAAACTTGTACATCAAAACTTTTGATTTAAATTGAAAATTTGGAAACTTGTATTGAGAAATTAAATATTTATGTTTACGTTGTTTGGTTACAAAATGACAATATTTGACGTAAAATGAGTGAAATATGACAGATTTAGCTACTATTTTGGTTCAAAAAGATCGAATAAAATAGAGAAAAAATATTCACAGACCAATGATGGCAACAATGCTCTGTCGATTCGGTGACAGGGCTCTCAGATCTCAACCGTCTGTCATATTGATGCTCATGCTCGCAAAAATGACATAGGTTGGCTAACTGAGATGTTTTCTGACATGGCTCTCACTTCTCAGATGACAACTCATGCTACCCGGACAGGTAACAATAATTTCACGTAGCCAGTTACATACAGAAGTATGAGTACCTCTGCCACTTTTTTAGGGCAATACGTCGTGAATGTTTGAGTATTTGAGTAAAAACACTATGCTATATTGTATTATTATGTACATTTCAGAGACAGCAAACTAGTTTGATAGCGGGTCTTCGTAAAACCAACGAGCAAATGGTGGACATCGGTGGCGACAAAATGGACAAAGAGAAAATGGAGTCGGATTTACAGGTCAGCATAAATAATGAGTATTTTAAGCGGATACTTACATTCGCCCACACCATCAATGCACAATACAAGTTATCTTTGCAAAGATTTCATGAAACACCTACACTTATCCGAGTTACTAAGTGATCTCAGAAAAGACCTCCATGTGTCTATATTGATCTCGATGTATGTACCGTAAAAGTTGCATTAGTCGCAAGTAGGAATGCTTAATTGCGTGCGTCTTTATTACAAATGAAATGAAATGATTTATTTCTTCAGAAAATGTAGAACACAATAAAACATGAAAAGTCTTTATGTAACCCTATTATGTAAATCTATTATTTATATTCGCTGTGTAGTGTCGGCTTAGAATAGCACTACCCCATTACTACCCGTGGGTGTACGTAACGTAAGAGGCGACTAAGGGTGCTGGGGAGTTTTCAGAGATTCTTTAACCTTTATTTTCAGAGATTTTTCCCCAATCAATTCTTATGGCTACCCCTTTTAGGGATTTATAGTCGTGAGTAAATCTATTATGGTTATTTTCTCCGTAATGACAATGTATTCATTGCGTTGGTGCTCGGACGGAATCCGTTATTGAAACACGTTGCGAGGTGTTGCGCGTACGGTAGCACAAAGGCGACTGAACTGAAAAATGGTGCGGTGCGCCGTCCACACGATCGGATTGGTACGGAGCGTACCACGTTCGCAGGGTTACCCACTAGTGGGTAACCCTGGCGCGACTACGTCGCGTCCTATAAAATGAGTTTATTTTGAAATCTTCCGACCAATCAAAGCGCAGCTCTTTTGAATTTCTAAAGATTTTTTCTGATTGGCCGGTTTGAAAAAAATCCAATCAATCACAGCGCATCTCTGATCGACTAAAGTTTGCGCGCGCTTATGACACTCAAGCAAAGTCTATGGGCCAAAATCGAAACTTTAAAATTATGTAACAATTAACTTAATCCAGTTACATCAGACGTCTGAATTTTGTGCACAGCACGACCGCGAACTGTACAAAACGATACCTGAACCAAATTTCTAGCTTAACTCATCGCGTCACAGGCTTCCGGGCAAGAAAGAGGCTAACAGAAATAATATATAAAGATTATGTGCGGCGAACCACGCTGCACACGTTCGATTTTGGTGCGGCCCGCACCACGAACGCTGGTGCGGGCCGCACATGTTCGATCGTCTGTGAGCACTTTAAGAGTTAGCGACATGCGTTTCTTAAAAATATAAATATATCTAAAATCATCAAAGGTAATTTATGCACACCATAAACACCAAAGAAAATCTGTTTCAATTTAGTACATTTACACCTTTTTGTGACATTGCATTATTCACATAGAGAAACCAATATCCAGATCTCATATCATGTTTACTTAAAAAAAATATATCATATTTTTCTTGGATTATATTTTTTAACACAAATGCAGTGAAATATAACATCAAAAATATTATTGACCTACAGAATACTGCTTCAAATGCAGGCCGCTCTGAAATCATCGAATCAGCCTCACAACCTACTATGTCAAGTAAGTTTGCATCATTGATTTAACAGCAAATGTAATTTAATATTAAATTATCCTGTCGAATCTTTCTTTTTATCATAATATGTGAATGTAGTGTTCGTACCATAAAGTAATAATGTTATCCTAAGTACTTATACATTTAACTCCTATTGTTTTTTTATAGATACATACATACATAAACGTTCACGCCGTTTATCCCCGAAGGGGTTGGCAGAGGTACCAATACTCCTGATCTCACATGGCAAGCGCCATCTAGTTTCCAGAGAAGGTACCCACGTTTTGCTTAGACAGTGTACTCACGTGATAGGGGGCAGGCCTATCGCCGTTTTGTACGAATACACTGTCACATGACTAAGTATAACTCAGCCATGTGGGTTTCCTCACGATGTTTTCCCTCACCGTTAGCAACCATGATAAATTAACCACACATATGACTTTAGAAAAGACAAATTGGTGTAGGCCCATCCCAGGATTGGAACTCACGCCCTTCTGTTTTTCGGGCGGGTGTTCTACCCACTGGACTATCATGTTTTTATAGACATTTGTTAAAAATATTTTTTAACATTCTAGATATTGCATCGTCACTGGATTCTCAACCGAAAAAAAGTTCTGGCAAAGTCCAGCTGAAAAGACCAGGTCTCCCCTCAGTCAGTGCCGCAAGGTATGTCATATCCACCATTTTAAAGTACTCAGAAAACATAGTTCCTAAGTATATTCTTGACGCAAGGAATAATACTTTTAGAATATTATGTTAATATTTTAACGGTTTTTTATCAGTCCTATACTGATAATTTATACGTATATTTTATATATTAACATTGCGCGAACGTATCATATAAACATAGCTTGTGAGACATAAACGTACGTTTTTTTTAATCCATTGCTTTATTTTATATCTACGGATATTGCAAATTATAATAATTCATCATTGACCGTGATAGCTCAGTGGGTAGAACACTCGGTTATCGTGCAAACGACTAGTGTTCAAATCCTGGGTCGGGCCTACACCAATTTGTCTTTTCTAAAGACATATGTGTGGTTAATTTATCATGGTTGTTAACGGTGAGGGAAAACATCGTGAGGAAACCCACATGGCTGAGTTGTACTTAGTCATGTGACAGTGTATTCGTACAAAACGGCGATAGGCCTGCCCCCTATCACGTGAGTACACTGTCCATGCAAAACGTGGGTACTCTGAACACCAGGTGACTAAGTCACGTGATGTTCAGAAGTATTAGTACCTCTGCCAACCCCTTCGGGGATATTCGGCGTGAACGTTTATGTTATGTTTATGTTATATGTTATGTTATGTCATCATTCATCATTTAAGTCGGAACAGGATTTATGGCAAGTCTAGGTTAGGCATTTTATCCGTTTTTATTGTATTTGTCTTTGATTATTTGCCCGGGGAATTGAAATATCTTCCATCATATTTTTGTTATTCATTCATCATAATTCATAATTTAAAATTTATATCAGAAATCTAGTGTATATATTCTCTCACAACAATAAACATCTTAAATTAATGTGATACGATGGAAAGTTAATATTATTCCTTACATATTTATGGGAACTATATTTTCTATCACCAAAATTTATATTTGTCATCAAGTTGTATCACCTAATAAATAGATCTATCGCCACGAAATATTTTCGTTCTCAAATAAACAAAAATTGTTCCCAGGTATGAATTATCAAATTAATGTTAATATATGTGTAAAATAAGATACCGATAACCAATAAAATTATATTGCAATACATGAATATAAACTTCGTTCTTATAAAAACAGTTTTGTTACTTAAATAATAGCTCTGTGCTCAGAATGGTAGATCTGTCACCAAATAAATCGATTATCGATCCCTGACTGCGACTCCTTTTTATTTGATATTTTGTCACCAATACAGTAGTAACATTTTATTTCGTTCAGATATTAAATTAATAGTATTCGTTACCAACTTAATACATTAATTAATAATTTTAATGAAAAAAATATCAAAGGGGCGGAGACAAATTGGCGCGCTTTAAAAATCGCTTTGAAAATACATCGACTGATTTTGGTGAATACAAAGTCCAATGGTTCAGCAAATGGAGAGTGGATCTACCGCACACTATTGATTGCATGCATGGGAAATGCAACTGCCCTGCGTTTTACAAGAAATATATGTGCAAACATATTATCGGATTAGCCATACGCTTAAAGCTGGCCAACCCCCCACTAGAAGCAAAAAATGTGCTTATCGGCCAGAAAAGAAAAAGGGGGCGCCCTTCGAAATCCAAACCAGCGCTGATTATTCAGTGATTATTGTTTTCTAACAATGAATATTGATTATTTTAACTTTAATTAAGTGTTTTATCTACTATTTTGCTAGCCATAAGCCAGCTATTTTAAACCAGCGCTGATTGTTCAGTGGTAATTATTTTAAACAATAAATATTGATTATTTTGACTTTAATTGTTTTATTTACTATTCAGCAAAAAAAATATTTAAATATAATTTATACTACCAGTGATGATGACAACCCTAATTTTTTATTTGCACTTAATGCAATTTTCTAGTAACATAATATGATTTATTGGTGATCTCTTTAAATTAGTTTGCTTAAATACTTATTAGGACACACCTATTATAATACATACAAAAACGTTTATTTGGTACTAGACCTTATATCTCAGTATTTTAGGTGATTTATTGTGGAACTGATTTTGCATTGTTTGGTGACTACATTTTGGTGACAGATCTACTATTTTGAGGACAAACCCTATTATTTAAGAAACACAAAACTAATTAAATCGGTGATAGCTTAAATGATACCCCATATTTATTCCCTTTCAGACCAGAGAGTCCTGTCAAGAAATATCTTCAACCTACCCTGAGCGATCCGAATCCAGCTTTAATAAAGAAAGCAACAGGTAATTCTCAAGGCCACTATTTGTTTAGCTTTATTCTATCCAGTTACCATATATTTCATATCAATTTTGAACTGAAACAGCAGAATAGTATGGAAATAATATTTAAAAAATACTTTGAATAATTTTGCACTTGCTGCATAAATTTCGGTCTAGTAATTAGTATAAATCAATTTAGTACTAGATCAACAAAGCATATAAATAGCATACAACGTCTCGAGCTATCTATTTGTGAAACGTAATTTTGTCTCGTCAACTCTATCACAATATTTACAATAGGTGTCATTTGCATACACACATACATGATCCACGTAGATTGGCACACCTCGTAGCTGGGCTAAGTACGGAAACCTGAGGCGGTTGCCGCCCGCCTAGTAATAATAATAAAATACACATACTCACGGCTAAAAATATCTAGTAGAGGTAGCCAGAGCTTCGGAATAAGAATTTTTCCAGCCACTTTTGGAAGTTGTGCGGGATTAGGATTGTAAAACAAAGGTTTTGGTGATGGATCTCCAACCGCATCGCCCAAAAGTTACATACAATTGTTTAGTATTAACATATAATCTAAGCGGCGGCGTTTAATTTACAGCAGGCAAAAGCAAGCTAGGTATAGAAGCATGGGGCGAGGAGGTGGCATTCAGTGATGTGCACTCATGGTGGGACGCGCAGCTCTCTGTCTACCCCTCCATTGATCACGACTAGTTATGTGGCAGTAAGACATCACATCATTACTTTACTGCAATTGACTTCTTAACATAATTGTAATTAGCTTCTTCTAAAAACACCATGGTTTTATTTCATATGTAAGTAGAATAGCTTCTACTATCATTTTTCTTAAAAAGGACTTCAGCCTGTATTTTGTAAGTTGACAGTGTTAGCTCCATGTATTTTGTTGTTTGTTTAATTGTAACAAGTCTCGTTTGATATCTTGTCTCTAGATACTTTTAGGTATATGATAAAAAAGTTCTTAAAAGGAAACTTATGAGCTGCCAAAGATAATTGGTTGTCCAAAGTAAAAGCATTGTTAATTTTGATACAAAGTAACTTATTATATTGAAGAGACATTACTTTATGCGAATTTGCTTCGTTTGCTGTGTCATGTCGAAAAGGTGCCAAAGATATTTCAGACTAAGTTTAAACATTCCTTTCGAATCTCTGTTCTATATAATAATATCTAAGAAGTCGTAGTGGTTACTACTCTACCTTATTTTAGCTCTTATAATCTTCGAAAAATATATTTTGTGGTATTAGTGTTAAATGTTTTTAGAACTTGTTGTATGAATTTCATAGAATAAAGTTATTTACTTATAGATTAAGTATAAATGCAGAAAAAGACTTAGTCATTAGAATCTTAATTTATTGTTGAATCTCATATTTTATTTATAAAATTATGATTTTAGATGTTATATTAAACGAAATGTTAATTTATTTATACATTATATAACTTATAATATATAATAAATTAATATATAAATGTTATTGAATAATGAATGTTAGATTGTGCCAAATAAATAATAAAAATACTACCTTCATTTCACTTAAACCCCTATTTTCTATTGAATATATATCAGTATCTTCTTCATTAATATGTACAAATCATATATCACTACACCTCTATATCTGTACAAATACTGTATTCAAAATATTTTCCTTAAACAATTTATCATGGTCTTAATACAAAAGCTTATAAATCAACAATGATAATAATTACTCTATTTTTAATTTTAAATTAATTATTCACGTTTTTCAATCAAACAGCTGACCTAAATTAATAATTCAATTACATAATCACCGTGTTTTATCTTTTGAATCTATAAACCATACACAATCTAAACCAAAACTATCTTCACTAAAAAATCACTGCAAATAATGGCACATGCCCAACGAGAAGAGAGTGACAGTAGCGAGAGTGAGAATGAGAAAGAGATGTCGTCCCACCACGGGGTATCGAAAGAGTTTAGCGTGTAAGTTGAGAGTAGAGGAGTACATGAGTACTGTGGCGATGTCTTCGTGCGGGGTGTTCTGGTGCAGGAACGGCCGGGTGCAGAGCTCGTGGCCTATTAGCTGCGTTTTGGTGCCTTCGCTGGTGAGGCGGGCTGCCTGGAATGTATAGTTTACGTTGATTTGAGTATAGTTTATACGATGGATGATATATAAGTACTCATATACACGGCTATTAATCAATTAAGGGGAAAAGAGCTTTAGAAGTATTAGAAATTATTAAGCCATTTTTGGAAGTTGGGTGTGGTTAGGCTTAATTAATACATTTCAAATATTCAGAGTAATTAATCACATTGATATTTTCATTCAGCACAAATAACGAAAGCGATAGTGATAGGGGACCTAGAGACAGGGCGTTTTAACATCAAGAAAAACAACAACAAAACAAAATAACAAAAAATATTTGTTTTCTATTAAAATTGTATAGTCAAACCAACCTGAATAAAGGGCACAGCCACAGCAGCATACCAGAGCAGCACATTAAGAACGCTGATTCCTCGAATAGGCTCAGTTTCAGTGTCAACTTTGTCGAAGTTCAGCAGCCAAATAGTCCCGGAAACCGCCCAAGACATATTTACTATCGTGAACAAACACACGGCTGGTGCTAGGTCTTCATTTAAATATTTTAGTAACTTCCTAAATTCGGCGATTTCCTAAAAATTTTACAAGGACTGTTAATAATATATATTCATAAAGTTATCTATTATATTTTTAGTAAATAGATATTAGTAGTAATAGCAGTAGAAAAATGATTTACGGATTTTAATAGTGAAGGTTATAAGGAAAAGTTATATTAGGTAATGCAATATTTCACACCTTACTTGTTATTTGTAGATTAACGGGAATAGCTCAGTGGGAGAACTTATGCCTATAATGCAGAGAGGCTTAAGTTGAAATCCCGAGTCGGGTTAACACTAGCGTGTCTTTTCTATAATCATTTTTCAATTCATGTCAAAGGTGGGATAAATTTATTATGCTCGTAAATGGGGAGGGAAAATATCTAGTAAGTTCACTGTCCAAGCAAAACCAGGTGACTACTGTTACATGATAGTCAGAAGTATTAGTACCTGTGCTATCCCTTCGGGGATATAGGGCGTGAACGCTTGAGTCTTAAGATAACCTTTACACTTCCATAAGTCGGGATTTTCCGTTATAATAAAATTACTTGTAGACATAGATAAGTATTTTTTTACATACATACATATACACACGGCAAAAATCCCTAGAAGGGATAGCCAGAGCTAAGGAATTAGAAATTCCTCAGCCACTTTTGGAAGTTCAGTGGGGAAAAGATGGTAAAATAAAGGTTGTTGGTGATTGGTCTCCAACCGCATCGCCCAAAAATTCACGAGAAGAAATGGGGTAGTACTATTCTAAGCCGACACTACACAGCAATCAATTATTTAGTAGTAGTAAATGTTTAAAACCACAATAAATAATTGATACCACTAGAGATGAACAAAGTTTTATTTAAGCCCAACCGAATAGATAGAAGGGATTGTTTTGCTATTGGTCTATTGATAACCAAATAACTAAGGTACCAGCGTATTACAGGTGGGTAATATAATAGTCACTTACTCTCATCCAATTGAGGGAGTTGATGGTGCGATTAAGCAATCGTTCTTTTGAGAACACCAAATGAGCTTGCAGCAGCTGCGCTTGTAAGCAATAGCTGGTGATTATAGTAGCTTGTACCATGTCGTGGATAAATGTACAAATTATAAGGAAGATCTTGAGGCAAATCAATACCATCGATGAACTGGAATTACAAAGTTAGAATGTTTTGTTGATGGAAACCTCATGTGGGGATTATTAATTACTAATCAATTAACACTATTTAAGAAACAAAAGGAAAGAAGAATTTTGCATCAGTAGTCACTTGACACCATAGCTCAATTGGCAGAGCAACTAGAGCGTTGACCGGGAGATCGCGGGTTCGAGACCTGCTGGTTTCGACAATTTTTTCTTTCTTTGATATGAATGACAAAGGTTTGTGATGTAGTCATAGTAAAAGACAAAGTTAAACTATATTAGAAGATGTTTCTGAGTCATGTTAACAAGACGACCCATGCAAATATTAAGTAATTATTGTGGGAGCATAAATGGATTTGGACTGTGACTGTCACGAGATAAAGGACCGATGTTTTATAATTATATCGGCAGTAAAACATCGTTCGCATAAATATGTCATCGTACATAAATAAGATTACGGTTATTATCATTCGAAGATTCAGTCACAGTATAGCTTTTGTATTGTTTTCTAAGTTTGAAATGGGCAAAAATTTAACACATAAAAAACCACGACTCTACAATTACCTTGATGTTTATTTACTTTACTTTATAACTAATAACAACTAGATATTGTTTGTTTACCCTTTAGAATCCTATTGTTACTCTGTTTCTAACCTTTGTATAAATTATTTAGGGGCAGAATCTCATTCTTTTAAATTACCTGTTTTCCATCCACCTGAAGATAACCATGCCTTCCGTCATCATCATGTTCACTGAACACAGAGACAAGCCCATCCAAATCATGCTCAGTATTATAAAAAACCATAATATCCGTAGCAATCTCTTTGGATTCGCTGATGAAGATCCTTGTGGTGCATACGAAGAGAATAGGAAAACCTGTGCGAATTCATTAGTTTATGAACATATCAAATTATAAGTCATAAGAAATATAGTTTTTATAAAATTATAATAAAGGATTATTTAGTCAAAGGTCAGATAAAAGTTACATTCAAAAGCCAGTGGCACCTATTCATTAATTTATCTCGTAACTATTGCAACAATGCAACGGTCAATAAGAGTTTAAATACTGTTCACTAAACAATAACAATTAGCCAAACAATAATGATTATTTATCAGGTATAGTTAAAACAAAAACATCAAACGTCGTTGTTGTGTGTATAATACATTTATATCTGTCATGATAAAAAAATCGGTGTCTCCTGTCGGTGCATTTGTAACTTTATCTAAATTATGATAAAAATAAAAACAGTAGACTTACCCGCTCCATTAGGTTCTGTAATTGCTCATTGTCAGATATCCTGAATAAGTAGAGTGAATAAAGAAATCCGATGAAATGTAAGACACTGGGTCCAATGTAGGTAAACGCCACATTTCCATAACAAACTTGTTTATAAGTCTCATACTCTAATGAAGACGTCAGCGCTAGTGGAACGAGCTTGTAACAGAAACCCCTGTCCCGTCTGAAAGCAAAAACAATGTTTTCAAAGCAATATGTCATTGACCTATAGGAATATGATTACGTATCAAAACATAAACATACCTAAAGCATGCCATGTACTGTAATATGTATCCAAAACACATAAGTATTGTAATTTGCGCCGAGTGAAAATGGGACAGATATATTGCGCATTTCGAAGACCCAGCTGATTCTATTAAAGGCCGCAAGCCCATTGCCGTTAACAATTTCAAATACGGCAATAGAATCTGTAAGCATATATAACAACCATTACATATAAAGCAATAAAATATGATAAAGATAAGTGATTGAAAATATACCTTTGATTTACAGTAATGAAGGATGGCTGAAGTACTCATGTAATCGGTATCCGGGGACTCGGTAATTTCACCTATCTGGAACATGAGTAGGTAATGATATAAGCAATCTATATCGGAATCCACTATCACAACATTTCGTGTGTAGGCTTGTACTCACTTCCACACTGTTACCGCCGATACTTGCTGAATGATCCATATTCGAGTGCAACTTGTTATTGTCCAGTGCATGGCTATCCAGTGTATCACTGCCTACAATACACGAAGAAAAATGAATATCGACCACTTTGTTGACCATATCTAAACATTAACAACTATAAAATACATTGCACAGTGCAATTAAATTATAATGACTGCGATAATGGTCATTGATTCTATACTGCGGATGTCTTAAATAATTTATTATAAAGAGGGTAGATCCATCCCGGCTGCAGAACTATACATATTAAATATAGACTCACCGCTTCCACAAGAGCCATTTTCGTTACGTATAGAATCATACATTTGATTATTATATTTATTGCAACGGATATAATACAGTGTATTTTGCCCTTTGTATTGCAACGCTATGTGCTAGCACAACTAACTAAAACAAACTTCATCCATAGCCGAGATGAAATGTGTTCATTACACTGGTGATAACCCGCCGCGTTGCCGACTGTGTGATAAAAACTGTGCAAAATTCAATACTTGCAATAACAATGACATCTATTTTAAAACTAAGATTATTGCATAAACAGCTTATGCAATTATAATATAGGTAATTAATTTCTTTTTGTTAAATTGTTACTACTCGATAATCTAACTTCTTTTTTATGAACAAATCACACTTTTATGTTTTGTCTAATAAATTAGACCTACATACATATAATCACGGCTATAAATCTCTAAAAGGGGTAGCCAGAGCTTCGAAAAAATATTTTCTCCGCCACTTTTGGATGTTTCTTGGGGAAAAAATTGTGAAATAAAGGTTCGGTACGTAATACATTCTGGTACGCGAAGATTTGTTTCCAATTTACACTGATCACCAAGATGTTTAATGTCGATAAAGGATCCTGGGCATTGGTTATTTCATCAAATCTTAATGTTTTTCATAGGAAACATAATAAAAGACTATAAAAATATAGAAAGCAAATATTTATTCGTTGCTTACAATAATACAACACTTGACAAATAAAGTATAACACCCCTGTATTTGAATAATTTGGGGTTGATGAATCATACAACTGACTTCATACTTTATTAGATCTATCTAATTTTTGGATAGCATTATCAATAAGCTGTCCAAATAATATAATTTCGAATCTATCCTGAATCACGAACACTTCAACTCGAGCTTAAAAAGCGATTTAAATAATTAAATGGGGATAATTTTATTGGCTCAATTGTAATGACTATCCAGAGGGCAAGATCAAAGTTCCTAGAAGCCCAACCGGGCAATAGAACCAAAGGACTCTGATCTAAGACAAAGTCTAATTCTGCAGTTTACACACGGGGCGCGGCTATTTACCGGTAACTCAATAACATACCTATCTAAGTGTTTGAAGACAACGAAGAAGTTGTTTGACACGTAATAAAGCCCAGCGAACCAAACTACGATTTAGCAGAACAATACCTATAAAGTATTGCGCGAGCGATTCGAATATTGGGTAGACCCAAATGACTGAAGACCAATTATGGAACCCTGTTTACCCCGAGCCGGAGGTTCTGGGAGGGATCGAAAAGATTTATGGACAGCTATACACGTCAGCACAAATAACTGTCGCTGAAAGACAAATAAAATACATACATACGTATACTCACGGCTGTAAATCCCTTGAAGGGGTAGCCAGAGTTAGAGATTAGAAATACCTCAGCCACTTTTGGAAATTGCGTGGGGAAAAGATAGTGAAATAAAGGTTGTTGGTGATGCGTCTTCAACCGCATAGCCCAATACCGTTAGAGCCTCTTACGTATACCTGCCGGAAGAAATAGGGTAGTGCTATTCTAAGCCAACAATACACAGCTTAAAAAAAATTAAGGAAAATATAAAACAGTTTTTGAAGGGCCCTAACGGTTCGATTGCCGACAGCCTTCAAAAGCTCAACCGTTATTCTGTCCTCTCATGCTGCCTTGTTCTTTGATGGTTTTAATGAAGAGTCTCTAATCACATCACCCAAATAGAAAGCCTCAAAACCATAAGTCGCTTTTTATGACACCCGTGGGGATGGGTCACTGTTAGGGGTATGCTCCGCAGTTACACCGCGCTGTTCACCCAGTGTAACTGCGGAGCATTTTTTTCTTCGTAGTTACACCAACGTCTTTTTGACATGAATTTAACAGCTCTGCAGACATATTATGATGATAGACGAAACATATTGTGGACTCAATACCGTATTTGGACTTGCGAAATTTTCGCGTGTTCAAAATCATCAAGAGGTAAAAACACTTAGATATTTTTTTCAAAATGTTGCTAATTTTAAACAAAATTCTTATTACTCGACAAGTAGGTACGAGGAGTTCATACGTACATTACAAATATCCCTAACGCAGGATTGGTTTTGTATGCAATTTAGTATGCATATCTCAGATTTTCAATGTTCATTGGACTGAGACACAAATTAAACATTATAAGTAGTTTTTTTATTTATTTTATTTACAATCAGCACTTACAATATTTGTATCCACTAGTTAACAGTAATTCTTATTTTTCATTTGAAAGCAATGATGAAAGATAAAATACGCAGATACTTACATATAAAAATGTTACTGTTATCAATATAATATAAAAAAATAACAAAATAGAATCGATTTCACATTTATTTGACAGGAACCTCATTTTTCACACAAAATTCGGAATTCGGTTCGTCTTCGTAATGTTTATATTGCATCATGATCATGACCGCACTTTCAAACCTATTTAAATAAATGAGACCACTCTGGAAGCATACAAAAGACAACAAAAATATTTTTTTGGAATTGATTTAACATTTACGGAGTAATCGCGTAACATATATACAAAAAAACGACATATATACAAAAAATTACGAATTGAGTACCTCTTTTTTTAAACTCGGTAGAAAATATTCCTTCGAAAGTAATGTAACTAAATCATAATAGCTTTTGTTTTTGATCTCCAAAAATGTATAAAATTAAAATTATCGTCTCTTTTCCCGACGTTTGTAAAAAAATATATAAAAATAAAATAAAACTTGTTATTAAATCACGGATGTTTTTACTAAAGATTTTTTGAACGCCCAAACCAACGTAAATATTACATTTTTAAATGGGTTATTTCTAATGAACGTATGAACTCCTAGTACTTTCCGAATAATAAGAATTTTGTTTAAAATTAGCAACATTTTGCAAAAATAATCTAAGTGTTTTTACCTCTTGATGATTTTGAACACGCGAAAATTTTTCAAGTCCAAATACGATATTGAGTCCACGATATGTTTCGTCTATCATAATATGTAGTAATATGCAGAGCTGATAAATTCATGTCAAAAAGACGTCGGTGTAACTGCGGAGCATACCCCCACTGCTATTCTAAGCCGATAACGGAGATTTTGTTGGAATTTTAACTAAATAGTCAATTCTGTATGAATTAATTGAAATTACCGTTGCTGAACATCTCCCTCTCAATTCTGGATTCCATAATAAAACAAAAAAAACAGTAACTATTTTCATTTATTTGTACATTTTTCTTTTCGTTAAAAATCCCGTTTTTCTGACAATCTTTCTTCGTTCCTCGTGATGTTTCTTCATATGTTTCTGATTATTGGACTCTGACTTCTTCCCTCTCATAGAAAACTTCATCTCTCTGTTGCCACCGGTTGCTCTCACGATGGATGAAAAACCTTCTTTCTGCAGTCTGTCTCCGAGACTTGCTTTGCTCACTCTTGTTATATTTCTTATATTGCCGTGTATTTTAGGAGCCTCGCTTAGTTCATATACACGTTCTTTAACATCTTCTGTGTTGTTGTCTTCTTGTTCATGCCGTTTCCGAGAGATTTTGTGTTGTTTCTTTACTTCTTTCACCCACGATTTATCTTCGTCGGAACTCTCTTCGCTAACGCCATATAGTTCTTCGTCAGAATCTTTCTCACTTTCATCCTGAAATATATTTATATGAATTTTTTTTTTTAAATGGTATGAGACTATAAGCACAGAAAAAACATATCTTAAGCCCTAAGACTTAGAGTTTACAACAGCTATATTTTTTATCAGCAAATCAAATTTATTTTTAATTCAAGTATTGGGACTGCGATCAAATAAAATTGCTTTCAACTCGTTGCTATACTTTCATGTTTTTTACATGTTTATTTTCTTTTCTTTATATAAAAAAATACTAGCAGTAAACACTTATGTCAACCAAAAGTGATGATGAGCTTTACTGATTAATATAAATCATCACATTTTTTTATCGTTCATGTTTCTTACATTTAGTTTATGCAGAAAACTTTAAAACAAAAAAAAGTTAATTATGAATTATGTTACTGTAACTTACAGGCTTGACTTCTTCTTCTTCTCTTTGAGTCTTGGTGGCGCGTTTGTCAAGTCTGGATAACACTGGGTTCAACAACCTGTACTCCTCCGCTTCTCTGTCGACCTCAAACTCGGGGTTTTCAAACATTGCCTGGAAAATACCAATAGATATTGTAATTAACAAGTAAAAGATATTATTTATTTACGGAAAACAAACAGCTTTAACACAACAATTAGCAAAAAACAATAAAAATTAATATTAATAAATTATAACCTTACAAATGAAAGTAATGCTAGTATTACTTCAAGTCGACATCTTGGTGATGCACAATACTATTATCAAACTCACACGCATTCCACCGCCGAAACAGGAGATTAAGTTACAATATAGTGCGAAACATAAAATACACTCATAGCAACAAGAAATTAATTATTTTGGAGTCATTTAAAACATTTGCCGTGTAGTGCCGGCTTAGAATGTCGCTACCCCTTTCTACCCACGGGTGTCGTAAGAGGCGACTAAGGGTATTGGGGCTTTTTATTGGATTTTTGGGCGATGCTGTTGGAGACCCATCACCAAAAACCTTTATTTTACCATCTTTCCCCCACTCAACTTCCAAAAGTGGCTGAGGAATTTATAATTCCTTAGCTCTGGCTACCCCTTCTAGGGAATTATAGTCGTGAGTATATGTATGTATGTCATTTAAAACAGTTTGCCAAGCGCATCGCTCGACCCAAATACGAAGGACCTCTTGTAAAAGAACTGGGGAATTTATATTTATAATTATTTATTTAAACAAGATATAAAAAGACTTTTCAGAGTTTCAAAACAACCAAAAACACTTTTTCGCGAGGATTGCCTTAGTAAAGACCATAACACTAGTCATACATACATACATATACTCACAGCTATAAATCCCGAAAAGAGGTAGGCAACTCTTTATAATAAGGTGATAAATATCCAACCGCATCGACCAACAATCACTTTAAAATCACTTAGTCGCCTCTTACGATCTACATTAAAATTTGCCCATGTGTCATAATGGCTAACTGGCGAAAACAACATGGCTAGTTATTATTTCCGATGCACCAAATAATTCCCTGTCCATTCAGAAACAACAATTATTCAATATCTATCTATCAAAACGCATACCTTAAACCTATCATCTTTCATAAGATTCGAACTATTCTTCTTCTTCTTATCATTTGTATCCAATAGTCTCGCTGCCAGGTCTCTGTTCACTTTAGGCAAATTATCGTCCACTTTGAGTCTCGCCGGTCGATCTTGTTCGATCTTCTCACGAATCTTTCGTTTCTTGTATTCTTCGAACGCGAACGGATCTGCTATGGACTTCGCTCTCTTGTATAATCGAATATCTACGAAGTATCTGTAATGGAATATATTGCCTGTTATTAAAGAAAGGTTCCAATCGCTCCAAAGCTTTTCTGGAAGAGATCGCTTTTAGTGATAAGACAGCTAATATTAGTTTTATATCCTTACTTAATATTATAAGTGTCAATGAAAGTTTGTTTGTTACGCTTTCACGCAAAAACTACTGAACTGATCCGAAAGAAATTTTGTACACATATTATTGGAGGTATTAGAAGTATTATAGGCTACTTTTTTTATTATGACGCAAGGCGATGCTACTAACTTATTTTTTTTAATGAAAGTTTTTACAAATGTATAGACTCAGCTAGTTTGTTTTAAACGGTCTTATTTTAATAACCTAACACGTTTTGAGTACTTCTTTGTGTCTTATAATATGTCTTTCTACGCCAATGATTTGTACGTCCACCACTCGGTAATTAGTCAGGCTTTTACTGAATGTGAAAGAAGTGTATAAGTTATGAGAAGTAATTATTGAATACCACTAGCTCATTTCATAACATCTTATGTCGAGAAAACTTGAGATTATAATTTCGTGGTGAGCGCAAGTTTTTTTCAATACTCGGCGGTTGATCGGCCTCATAACAGATATGGATATGCATTCCAATAAGAAAAATATTAATTCTACTAATTTATTTAATAACATTTAGTTCACAAAAACAGCATACGATTTAAATGCTTATTATTGTGGGTATTTAGGTTTGAATGGCTCAAGGCGCAATAATTTGTTATGGCAAAAAAGTAACGCGATATCTTGACAAACAGCGTTTTTGTATTGTACCGAAATTGATGTGATGACCGATTGTTGATGAATTGAATTCGACCAGTTCATTTCATAACGCTTTATATCAAGAAAATCAACTTCAGTAGATAATGAGGATTGAATATCTTGCGGTACAAACATCTTACGTACGACAACAACGCGAGCCAGCTGGCGTTCAAGCTCCAACAAAACGTTTGAAATTAGTCAGCCAGCTGACAGGGTGGGAAGGCATGAGAGGGTTAACTAAAAACCATTTTTTTACTTGGCCATAAAACAACTCTGAAGGACCTAGTTTGTGTTAATTTAGCTCTAATATGTTACTTTAAAAACATGCTGATCCTATTTATGTAGTATAATAAACTGACCCATGCATATAAGCTCTTAGCAGGTTTGTGCCGAGCAGATGGTCAAGTCCGAGTGCGTCCAGTTCCTGTTTGCTGACGAACTTGTAGTCGTCGTAGACGGTGGCGGGCGCGCTCTCCAGCTCCTCCGTCAGGTGGTCCAGGAACGCGCACCAGCGGGGGGCCGGACCTGTACAACAGATGGTGTCACTTATATGAGGTGCTTTGAATAGCACTAAATCTTTTTTCTGTAGGTCTCGTGGCAAAGTAGCGTGAAAATAATTATGGGCTGAGGATTGGTATCGCTAAATGCCTCAAATATGCTGACGACTAAGGGTTCTTGCATCTTGTGTTGCTTAACCATACATTTCACTATTTTCTGATGGACCCAGTCTCTACTGCACTCATATTATTATTGTTATTTATAAAGAAGTAGAATTATTTAGTTTAAAGGTGATGCTCTTGAGTTCTATTGACCTTACTTATAGATAGCTGAGTGCCTGGAATGACTTTTCGGCTCAAGCCCAGAATCTACCTTAGCTAAAATGAAAAAAAAATGATTTTTTTGTCTATGACACATATCGAAAAATACAAGGTAGTCAGTACGACCACAGAGTTCTTTATTGTCTTATACTGGAAGTATAATGTAGTATTACCCTGGAAGGGGTAGCCAGAGCTAAGGAATTAGAAATTCCTCAGCCACTTTTGGATGTTGAGTGGGGAAAAGATGGTAAAATAAAGGTTGTTGGTGATGGGTTATGGTTCTTATAATATTATTTATCACAAGAAAAACAAAATTGTTACCTAAAGATGGTATGTAGTATATTTGCATTTTCTGGTCTTCAACAGCAAGCAAGTTAAGTCCAGTCCCAGGAACAACGCACAGATCATTTAAATCCACTGACGATTCTATACTTGTGTACTGTTTACCCTAAAAAAAATAATTATATATATTGTATGGACAATTTTAAAACTGAACATTATAAGTTATTTCTCTAGTAAATTGGGAAAAGTGTTTAATGCTTCAAATAGCATGGCTGGCATAAATACAAACATGTGGTAGATTTTTTAAACCTGTTTATCATTAAATAGTCATTGTAGTATAAACACACGTGTCAAACTTTAAGCCCAAATACATCATTAAGTCTACTTACAGTATTTTTATCCCAGATTTTAACAACTGAAGAATCCATTGAGTAAACATAATCCATTTGTTTGTGAAATTCGAGTGACTTAATTGCAGTTCCGTTCATGTGATCTTTGACTATTAGTGGTTTACTGGATCTTATGTCATACAATAGTATGTGACCAGTGGAAGTACCTACTCCTAATCTTAGAGGTCCATCAAATTTAAGTGAAGTGATGGCTGGCAAACTATCGTTTCTGGAAACAAAAATCAAAGCGTTATTTGTCACATATCACAAGGCGCTTGAAGTTGTCTAAAATTATACCATGCATATCTTTTAAGTTTCTTTACACTTACAGCTTAATAATTGATAAAACATGCATTTTATATCAAAAATGTAAAGTTTTGACTCGTATTATCAGGGAGTGATGAGAAGGGACATTAACTGTTAATAATTTATAGCTATGTATAGTAGTGTAGTAAGAGTAATGTAACTTGCAAAATTCTTTTTGGTGGAGTAGTTAAAATATTATTAGTAGGCATTGACACATTCACATCACGCTTTTAATTCCTAATAATTAAAAACTGCGATCACTTCAAGTTTCCAAGAATTTCAATTCAAAGATTTAAAAATAGCACACCAAAGAAATAAGTTACATAATTACCTATAATCGGAATCAGTGCAATGCATAGCGCAGTCCAAGACCCCCTGTCTGGACTTGGTGCGCGGGTCCCAGGCCTCCACGAGCCCCGCCGCGGACCCGAACACCACCAGCCCGAGCTCTTCGTTCGTAGAGCAGCAATTTATCTCACTCGCGTTTGTCACGTATGGGGCTAGGAACTGACCTAATTCTAGATTTAGGCGGTAGGCTTCCTGAAATTTGAGGTCAAATTGAAATGAAAATGTATTTGATAACATCACTTCAAGAAAATTTCTAATCAGGTTCACACAATTTCTTGTAGCAAAATTAAAATTTCATTTTAGAGTATTCTACGTCAATCTGATCATCTGATATTTAATGCATCGTATATTATCGTATCCACAACATTGTTAGTAGCACAAAATGAAAGAGATTGACCCAAATACACGAGGCATGGGATCACATTTTCAAGTCAAGGTAAAAGAATAGTAAGTAATTATATAAATTTTAATAATCATTGCGTCTGCTGCAGACAACTCTCCATACTATTGAATTTGTTCGTGTTGTAATTAAAACTCAGTTTGCTTGGGAGCGGTAGACAACCGTCTGTTAGTAGCTCTTTTTGCTTAATCAAATTCGTATGCATAATTTAAACTTTTAGATAAATACTTACAGATGACGCTCCAACGACAAAAAGATCACACGAGGGTTTGTGATATGTTATATCTCTTCCAAATCGAGGCACCCGTAATCTGTAGTGGCGACCGTGGCCAACATGGAATTCTACATAGCGATCACATTGTAGAAATACTATCTGAAATATCAAATGCATATAATTAAAATAAACAGCCAAGTGTGAAGCAGGGGGTTTCGTACATAAGTTCGTCTATCCCAAGGATTGCATTGACATAGGAGTTTAATTTTGATACAGCCCCAAGGTTTAATTAAATACCTTTTTGCACTTTAAAGGTTAGTGACTTTTAAATTATTGAATAAATTCATGATCTTTTTATTCATGTTACAATTTGATTCAATTTAAGGGTGTTCCTAATAAAATATATGAGAAAAAATAAAATTATTTACTAAATAACCATTGTTACTTAGATACTTATAAGATAACTTAAGTAGTTATTTGAGACAGCTTAAAGATAAAATACATACTTACATAACGGAACAATGAACATTTAGAAATTTTCAAAATAACACATTAAAAAATATACAACTGTGACCTTTAATGCACCCATAAATATACTCATGGCAATAAATCCGAAAAACGGTTATACAGAGCCTCAATTCTTCAGACACTTTTGGAAGTTAACTAGGGAAAAGATAGCAATGGTAAAGGTTTTTTTTGTTGATGGGTCTCCAGCCATATTGCCCAGCAGTTACTAACAAAGCCCCATACCCTTAATTGTGTTGTACGCTGTTGTTTTGTACAACATTCTTAAGTTGCACTAGTATGAGATATTTTATAAATTTGCTAAAGAGTAATAATATAATATCAAAATTTTGTTTTCTTATAGTTTAAATTTTGTCATGCAAGCCCTTATTGTTACTATATTAAGTAACATGTTATGACATAATATAGAAACACATCATGTAAACACAAACCTTACTATAATCTTCACTTAAAATTTCAAATGTAACAACTTCCGAGTCTAGGCAGCGTTCAAATTTCAGAGATAAATTGTTCACATCAAAACATTTTACTCTAGGTTTATAAATACCAGTAGCCATAATATATTGACCATCCTTGGATACTCTTATGGTAGTGCTGACACCAGGCATGTCAAACTCTTGGATGAGTTCTATTCTTCTACGAAAGTCTACATTCTTCTTCAATAATGCTCTTTTCTTTCTTTCTGACAACCACTGAAACAAAACACAATTTGAACCCTTAATTGTGACCTTAATACACTGAGATTACATGATTCTACCACTTCATGGGAGAAATTAAGATAAATATAGCTTGAGCAGAGCCAAAGTGGAAGGTAATGTTAGTAGAGGATGACCTCGGAGGACACATTTGGATCAAATAGAAAATATTCTCAAAAAGGCAGGTGTCCGCAGTATGAAGAATAAAAGATCATGTATGAAAAGATTGATGGATGTGAACGAAGCCAGAGAGGTTTGCCAGGATCGTACAAAGTGGCGATTGATAGTCTCTGCCAACCCTAATGGGAACTAATGGCGTGAGAATATGTATGTATGTATGTTATCTTTAAATAATCTTTAAGAAAAGTTGTTTTTTAGTGTTTATAATAATAAGCATAAACGTTCACGCCGAATATCCCCGAAGGGGTTGGCAGAGGTACTAATACTTCTGAACATCACGTGACTTTGTCACCTGGTGTTCAGAGTACCCACGTTTTGCATGGACAGTGTACTCACGTGATAGGGGGCAGGCCTATCGCCGTTTTGTACGAATAAGTGCAACTCAGCCATGTGGGTTTCCTCACGATGTTTTCCCTCACCGGTAACAACCACGATAAATTAACCACACATATGTCTTTAGAAAAGACAAATTGGTGTAGGCCCGACCCAGGATTTGAACACTAGTCGTTTGCACGATAACCGAGTGTTCTACCCACTGGGCTATAGTTTATATATACATATATATATATATATATATATATATATAGCTCTATACATATATATATATAGTTTATACTTTAGTGTTTATACTTATAAAATTTAATAAATTAGTAAAAATATAACAATTCTATTAGTCAGACTTGAGTCTTTTGTTAATTACTCTAACACCCGATTTCTGAATTGAGTATTCCAGCTGAGAACAACTTAAGTATCATTCTGTCGCATTGAAATATTAACAGCTGAATGAGACAAAATGATACTTAAGTCGTTCTCAGCTTGAATACTCAATTCAGAAATCAGGCATTACAATCACATATTTCTCATTCAAAACTGATAATAAAATAATAAAGAATGAATAAAAATAAGTAAAACTTTTAAGGAAAGTTAAAGTTATGATATTTTTTGTGTTTATACTTATAAAATTAAATAAATTGAAAAATATAACAATACTATTTGTACTCAAACTTGAGTCTTTTGTTAATTACTCTAACGACCACATATTTCTCATTCAATTATTGGTAGGAAAATGAACTGAGAATAAAGAAATAAAATAATAAAGACTAAATGAAAACTTTTATAAGATAACCTCAAACCATGACATTTTTTAAAACAAATAAAATATGTTTGGTCTTTTTAAACTTTTAAACTCATAGATATATGTAAGGAAACCGTTAATATAATATCTAATTCATACTCACATCAGGTAAAGATTTTCCAGTACTCAAATTATAAATCTTCACATTATCAATTTCAGAGACCTGCATTTTGAAGCTACTAGCTGCTGAAGTTAATAATTTCTATACTTTATCATTTCAATAATTTCAATTGATACTTTAACTACGTTGTTTCTTGAGATGATAATAACTAAGAAAAGAGAGAATAAGATAAGTTTTATATTTATAGGTTAGATCTAAATCAACACAAGTTCTTGAAGTTTCATGTTATGTTGTGTTTGTTTCAGTGTTGCAAAAGCGAAAGTAAAAAAATCGGGTAATTTTCCAGTTAAAAATCGGGAGAAATCGGGAGATTTTTTAGTCTTAATAAAACATCAGTATTTTATGCTAATAATCAAGTTAAAGTAATTTATTTAAGTATCTAAATATATATAGGTAGTACTGATCATTTTAGTACCACTTCTGGCTTACAATTTTAGTAATCATTTTTTCATCAATAATTAGATTTTGTTGGGCATGAGACCTCATGTGGGGATTATTGTACTGTTCAATCAAGGAAAGAAAAATTTCGACACCAGCAGGAATTGAACCCGCGGCATTCCGTTTTTCATTCCATTGATTAGTATTTTAACATGAATATTGAAATTTTCACTAGTTAAATTATTTTACAATAATGAACTCTATTGCAAAGCGTTTCGATGTAATATTTTTTGTGTATATTGACGTCACTGCCGTGTTAAAAGGCCCTGTGAGAATTTTATGGGAATTCCCGTGCGTGAGAAGGTTCCTCGAGGGTTCCCCTTGATTTCTCCAGGATCCCATCATCAGACCCTGATATCCTCATCATGGTACCATTCCGGGAGTATCTTCTTTCTAACTAAAAAAAAATAATCAAAATCGGTTCATAAATGGCGAAGTAATCGGTGTACAATCATAAAAAAACAATAAAAAATATACGTGTTTTTTTTCTGAAGTCGGTTAAAAATATCATATACAAACTT
Organism: Bedellia somnulentella; assembly: GCA_963576735.1. Lineage (NCBI taxonomy): Eukaryota > Metazoa > Arthropoda > Insecta > Lepidoptera > Bedelliidae > Bedellia > Bedellia somnulentella. The sequence continues at coordinate 8,434,620 of OY755175.1, read as the reverse complement.
AATGAAAATAAACTACAAACAAGGTAAAGGGAAATATATACCGAAGATTAGGCCGCATGGTGTATACCTTAACCTGTCTAGTAATCCTCATCAAGGGGAAAAAAAATGATACGAAACGAAAGAAAAGTAAGGTTAGAATTATTTATTGATATTGATTTTTATGTCCTTTCTGAATAGAATTATATTTTATTTATCGTTTGCTGACTTTACTAAGTATTGTAATTTGTTGTACGCTATTATATAGTGAAAAGGAAACAAGATCATTAATAACTTTTGTTAAAAGTTAATTTGTGAAGTTCTTATATACTAACATATTATTTAAAAATTTATAAATATAAAGAAAATTTGTCTGTAAAAATGTCAAGCTCCAAAAGGCCTAAACCACAGTTACCAAAATCGGTGCTGGATATGAAATTCATGAAAAAAACCAAGGACAGGATTGAAAAAGAAATCGCAAATACTAAAGACCATAAAGATATGTATTCAAATATAATTACTAATGAAATGAGATATGCATCAGGAAATTTCGTAACTGAGTCAAGTTTTATATTCTGCGAAGATCTAATAGATGGAAGGTTATCATTTAAAGGCATGAACCCTGAAATTGAAAGACTTATGGAGCTAGAAGATTTAAAAAATAAACCAGCTGAAGATATGCAAAAGGATATCTCTGATGAAGTGTTAGCCAAAAAAATGGAAGCTTTAAAGAGAAGTAGAAGTCCTGTCTCCTTTACACCAATAAAGAAAAAAAAATAGTTTAGTTTATTATTATATTTAAGGTTGTATTGTTAAAAAACTTAGATTTTATTATGCTTTATATTATAGCATCTATTTTAAACATGGCTAAGACCACAAATATACTTATCACATTTGTGATTTTTAAAATATATTTTTTATTTCATATTACATAACATAACATAAATGTTCACGCCGTTTATCCCCGAAGGGGTTGGCAGAGGTACCAATACTTCTGAACTCACATGGCAGCGCCATCTAGTGTCCAGGTAAGGTACCCACGTTTTGCTTAGACAGTGTACTCACGTGATAGGGGGCAGGCCTATCGCCGTTTTGTATGAATACACTGTCACATGACTAAGTACAACTCAGCCATGTGGGTTTCCTCACGATGTTTTCCCTCACCGTTAACAACCATGATAAATTAACCACACATATGACTTTAAAAAAGACAAATTGGTGTAGGTCCGACCCAGGATTGGAAATCACGCCCTTCTGTTTTCGGGCGGGTGTTCTACCCACTGGACTATCATGTCTGTTAATGTTCATATTATGGCTATTAAATTATGGCATGTTTTTATGGCAGAACATTTACTTGTATAACAAACTTCAAAACAAATAACCTTTGTGTGTGAGTCTGACTCGCACTTGGCCAGTTTTTTTTCCAGTTTATTGTTTTGTTGCTAGTGAGCTCTGATAAACATATGCAATTGCTGATAATCATAAAGTTAAAACTATTGTCACCTTTGTGTTGTTGTTTGTATCCACTTAGAATAGCACTAAACTATTTACTTATTACTATATTATATTTACTTTTGCAGCCTTTGAAGTCTCCTGCCCGCCTCCCATCATCCTTTATTCCGAAGTTCCGGTCACAACTTTTCGAAATTTTAGTTGTGTAACACCCATTAAACTGCTTAAGAACATCAACAGATAGTCACCTTGCTGAAAAAGAGATGTAGCCAATGAATAAAATTCCCACATGCCACATACAAGTTGTACTTACTCATATGACAGCGTATTCGTACGAAACGGCAATAGGCCTGCACCTTATTACGTGAGAACACTGTCCAAGTAAAATGTGGGTACTCTGAACACCAGGTGAAAATGTTACGTAATGTTCAGAAGTATTAGTACCTCTGCAAACCCCTTCGGGGATATTTGGCGTGAACATTTGAGTCTCTTTTATTTGTTGTTGTATATTTTAACAACATCTATGTTAGTTGATTACAAAACATCTGGCTGATTTTTATTAACTTAGTTATCAATATCAAAGATCTCAACTAAATGCAATGAAATAAGAGATGAACTAATATTTTTGTTTGCAAGTAGCTACGTTTTTTTTTAAATCCACGAAATCGTGCAACACCGGTACTTTAATACGTAAAAACGAAGATAAACTATACGAAAATCTATGTTTTTTCTACCTCTTGATGATTTCGAACTGACGAATATTTCACACGTACAAACCCATTTCTATAAAGGGGTTAAAAATTGTTTCATATTTTCTGAACAATTTAAATCAAAATTGCCTTCGTCATGGTCGTTCATTGCGGGCTACAGACTGGTAGTATGTTTGGTCATGTGGTTGCCAATTAATGGTAATAAGAGGGATAAGCTACTCAAAAATTAAAACATGTTTTAATTATTTTATTATAATTTAATCAATATTTACACTATTTAACATTAAATCACAAATAAATAAAATAATGTTAACATATCAGTATCTACTCTGATAGCTCATACAAAAAGTTCTGTTATAAAATTTGGGGTACAATATATAAAATCTGCAAATAATAGTAATTGAAATAAATAAACATAACATACGCGCTTAACAAACGAGGACGTTACAAGGACCATAAATATTACAATAACATACTATTTCAGTCGAAACTTACAAATCAAATTGGCATGCCTGTAATTTTTTGTTTTATTTTTATTACTACATTACATGCATAGGATGTATTTACCGTACATATACCAACATACCATTTTATATTTATATAATTTGTTTCTCTTTAATATGGTCACAAGGGTTCGAGTCTGATAACATTAACTTTTTTTTATTTGAGTTAAAACGATCAAAATAATAATATGTTCAATTTTACATTCATATGGGGTTTTTGTTAAATCTCAATTGATCTCCCACCTTTTTTATTTTAGTATATTATTTCCTGATATTGACATTAGATTTCTTTTGATAAAAGGAGTATTCGAAATTTTGTACTATATGTTCAAACATAATTGTAAATGCAAATCTTTTCATTACAAAGTATCCTAAAAGTTATAAACTTAATATAATTGTTAGACCAATTACGTTTTAGTAGAGTATAATGGTTTTACACATTGCACACATAATAAATCATACGAAAATTATACACACTTAGGTTGCAGGGTTATCTTTAGCTGTAGTTCAAAACGATTATTTGAAATAAAACTCGATGGTTTCAACGTTTTAGTTTTCCAGAATAATTGGCTCTTCGTGCACATTCGTCATCAAATTTTCGATTCTGGCTACGAAAGGAGATTTTTTTTCATTACTTAATGACCAGTTCAAAGCAAAAGTTCTTTCCTTTTTCACTACTACAGCCTCTTATTAATTATTTATTGTTTTTTTAATTGATTTTATATTACGAAAGTGCATCTTAAGGTAACTCATATCATGCATTCATTTTGGAGAGAGGAGAACTTTAAAAAAAGCATGCTTAGTGAAAGGAGAGCACGGCGAGCTCTTAAGTTTCTGACACATAGTTACACTTTTTGAGCCATATTAAAATATTAGAGCATATCCCAACTTTGGTTACACTGAACACTGAAATATATTCTTCTTTCGCAGCCAGATATGAATGTAGACAAATGCATAATGGAGATTCTTCTTCATACTTTGATATTCCGTCAACTGTACATGCGACACTGATTTTTAATACTGAACGAGACTGGCAGGTATTTGTGTTTTACATTGTCACAATGTGCACTTATAATAAAAATATACTTTTTCAGATATTTTCTTTAGGATATTTTGACTCTTTATTGTAGTAGGTTTACTTAGAAAAGTGTTTCTTTATAAACACAATGTACCAAGGTAAAACCAAAAGGGTCCATCGCTCATATACGTATCTCACCTTGGGGATCTTCGAGAACTATGTGTATGTCTTAATATTAACTCTACATGCAAATTGTGTTACCGAGCAACCTACTGACACATTAAAATAAGATTCTTCTTTTTCCTATAGCAATATTTCAGTTTAGGACTAGACCGCCTCTATTTTTTTATTTCGTTTATTCGTCGACCGATTCTCAATGGTCGGATAAAATTATTCGTTGGATAAATATAGTTCTTTTACCAGAATAAAGCCGCGTTGACACGTAATAATACTTTAAAGGCACTTGACAAAATTAACTGTAGTGTTAACGCGGATTTAATTCATGCCAGACAAGACACACATTACCTTTGAAAATACGTCGAGAAATAAACTAACATCCAGATCACACGTACCGAGTGTATGTAAACATTTCGGAGGGTATGGTCAAATAAAGTTGCTTATTTCACTATACGTACAGGTATCATGAGACGTGTGAGAGCGACTATGTCACCTGAGAAGTGAGGTTCTAATAGATTTTGTATGGGTGAATTCACAGTTTCTTATTTCTAACGTGGCATACTGGCTCTCACATGCCTTATTTACGCCGGTATTTGGGTCTTTAGTATAAGATAAAAAACATCACTAAATAGGCAGCATCATCAAACCGGAACATACGAAAAATTTCACCCAACAATTAAAAACCGACCCAGACTAGTCGTCATCAATCCAGTCCCTGCTGCATCAGGGTGTGTAAGTCTCGGAAGGCGGCGCCCAACCGGCCTTGCAGTGTCTGTCGTTTGAGCAAGAAAGCTCGTACATCCAATAATGTGCGATGTATGGCTGCGCATTTGGCGTAGCGTTCTTCTCGGGGTATGTCTACGCCCAGCGAGCGAACTGGCGCCCCCACGTTGGCACGGACCACGGATGAAAAGTTCCGCACTATTAGACGGAGCGCGTTGCAGCCGCACTGCATGTAACTGAGTGATATTGCTTAGGTTAGATTTATAATTACTGATATTTAGTTCTCGTTAAGATAATTGATAGATCGTTGAGGTAAAGTAATATTATAAATGACAGATGAGTCATATTGATTTGCTGTGTAGTGTCGGCTTGCTGTGTAGTGTCGGCTTTGCTGTGTAGTGTCGGCTTAGAATAGCACTACCCCATTTCTTCTGGTGTGTGTACGTAAGAGGCGACTAACGGTATTGGGGCTTTTAAGGGATTTTTGGGCGATGCGGTTGGAGACCCATCACAAACAACCTTTATCTCACCATCCTTTCCCCACTGAACTTTCCAAACGTGGCTGAGGAATTTCGAATTCCTTAGCTCTGGCTACCCCATTTAGGGATTTATAGCCGTGAGTATATGTATGTATGTATGTAGATGAGTCATATGGAAAAAGTTTGCGGAGCGAGGCAGATATATGTGAATATAGACTGAATCAAAGATAGTAAGTGTCGAATACAGAGCTAGTATCGTAAGTAGTGGGGATAGTTGCGCCTGGTGGTAGATTAGAGAATTTAACTTGAGATATCACTAAATAATATATGCGCATCTAGAGATGATAGAGCGACGCAAAAGTGCGAGTAGTACGAGGGAAGTCAAGTGACTGATAAACCGACAACGTCCCAACAGACACAAAAATTTTCTGCTACACATTGTAACAGCGCATAAAGCTCGTGAGTGCTTTCTTACTTATTACAAAAGAAGTTTCATTAAATTATTATTTAATTATCGTAATATTTTTTGTAAACTTACGTCTCATATTTGCTTTGTAGTAGTTCGTATATTTTCGGTAACATCAACAGGCATATATCCAAATTCCACATAGAGCTGGAATTAACAAAATAATCATATATTAAAATAATCTGAATCGTACTGTACAAAAAATTAATCACATAACAAAACATTAGGTAATAGAAGAATTGTGAGAAAAAACTTACGGTTTATGCGCCATGACATTTAAAATGTCCAGTATTACTGATGTGTCTTCTAGAGCGATGATTGATTCCAAAGCAGCTTTTAAGTTTTTATTCATCCGCACGGAGTGGAACACCTGCAAGTAAAATAAAAGTATAAGTCGTTTTGTTTTCTGTTAAAGTGATAATATTAGCAGGGAAACAAAGTAGCTTTGAACATTATAGGATTTACACAATTGCGACCTAACTTATTAAAATTATGTTTGACTATCACCTTGTTCATATCATATTAAAAACTATCGACTATGATAAGAAAATTTGTGAGCACCTCCTGCTCGCTGTGTAGTGTGTGTATGTGTGTGCATATGAGGGTACCTGCAGCGCGCGCTGGCGGGCCACGTACACGGCCATCATGGAGTCGTGTCCGCGCATCATGACGCCGAGCACCTCCTGCTCGCTAGGTTCTCCACCACGGGCGCCCCTGGCTCTTCCACCGCCTCCGCTCGATCGCTGAAACAGACATAACGTAGGTATAACCTCCATATTCAATACAAAACGGTGGTATTTAAGAAATGGATCAGTGTCTTTGATTGTGCTATAATAGAAGTTCCTGACTGACACAGTTACCACATTACCAAAGAATTATAACAACATGTCCTTGCACGCAGACCCGACACGGCCGTGACGTGAGTGCAAGTAAAGCAAGTCATCTTTCTATATCAAATATATCAATCGACAACACGCTACGCGCACGCACGAGTGCCTTTATCTTCAGACACTACAGATCTGCTAAAACAAATTATGTGGAGCAGCTTAGCGATGGCCTATTCGAGATTAAATCGGCAAGTTATGTCTTTCTCATAGTTGGTTTTGTCTTACTTATTGATTTGTTGCAAGATGTAATGGTGTGAGTGGCAAAAGAAAACAGAAACACTGATAATATTCTTAAAAATTGTGACTTTGTTGTTTAATGATTATCAACTCACGGGCACAAATTCATCCAAGTCGAGTCCCACGGGCCGGTCGATTGCGAACGGCACGAACTCTGGTTCCTGGTCTGTTGAGGTCTCAGGACGAGTGACGACCTGAGGAGGTTCTTCGACTCTTCTTCTATAATTATACCAAATATTTTATTTAGGTTCTCGTTGCAAGTGTATGTCGGCTTGATAGTTTTTTGTATACATGAAAAGATTAAAAGCTATAAAGATACTTAAGTGGATATTGGTCAGCAGTGACAGTCCAATGGGAAGAATGACTGCTCGTCAAAACAGACAGGCGTGAGTTTCAATCCCGGGTTAGGCCTACACTAATTTGTCTTTTCTAAAGTCATATGTGTGGTTAATTTATCATGGTTGTTAACGATGAGGGAAAACATCGTAAGGAAACCCACATAGCTTACTTGTACTTAGTCATGTGACAGTGTATTCGTACAAAAACGGTGAAAGGCCTGCCCCCCTATCACGTGAGTACACTGTCCAAGCAAAACGTGGGTAGTCTGAACAAGGCTGATATTAGTACCTCTGTCAATCCCTTCAGGGATATACGGCGTGACTTTCATTTTAATATTCCACTAGGACATCGATATCACAAAAAATTTAGCTCAATGCTTTACCTCACTCATATATTTTTTAATTAAAAAATAACTAAGTTTATTGCACGTAAGTGTTATTTATCCAGTCAAGTTCCCTTAGAATAAGAGAAAAGTTCATTTTTTGTTCGGTATAGTTCGTTTTTTTGTAGTATAGTTAGAATTACTGACCTTGCTGTATCAGGGACATTTCTAGTAAACGATAGTGATCTAGGGCCTAGTGAAGGTGGGCCTAAACTTAAATCACTATTACTCTGCCGAAGACCATTACCAGCTGAAAATAATTAACGTTTATAAGCATTTAACATACAATATGACCAATATATATGATTTGATTCATATTGGCCCAAGAAAACACTTCTACTGCTTTTATTTTAAACAGTTAGTAGTAAATAGACTTCGCAAAATCAGATCTATGAATGTAATACTTAGACCTCAGAGACAAGATCTCGAAATACACATCTCTTTTCCTCTATTTCTTATTTTGATAACTCATTTTTTTATAATTCCTTATATTTCAAAAATGCTGTGTAGTGTCGGCTTAGAATAGCATTACCCCATTTCTTCCGGTGGGTGTACGTAAGAGGCGACTAACGGTATTGGGGCTTTTAAGAGATTTTTGGGCGGTTGGAGACCCATCACCAACAACCGTTATTTTACCATCTTCTCCCCACTCAACTTTCCAAAAGTGGCTGAGGAATTTCTAATTCCTTAGCTCTGGCTACCCCTTCTAGGGATTTATAGTCGTGAGTATATGTATGTATGTATGTATGTTCAAAAATATAAATAAATTATAAATACCATAACTGGTTACTCTGATAAGTAAGTCTGTAACAACCCCAGTCTTTCTTTATCGTAAGAAATTTGCAACCAACTAATAGTAAAAGTTATTTCTCAAGCCGTCACTAATATAGAATGCTTACAAAGATTAGTGTTACACTTAGTTTCCTTGCAGGAGTTGTGTCTGTTGAGCGAGCCGGTCCCGTACTGCTTGTTGCTGTAGTCGCGCGTCGAACTCGTGGAAGGAGGTGACTGGCCCAACGTCAGACTCGCTAAGCCCAAGGCGCTGTCTAATGGGCTGTCTGCGGCGCCTGGTTAGTACGTCAGTAAGGTATGTTAGATTTTTTGAGGATATGGCGGGTTTATTCAGCATCTTATCTTGTTGATGATATTGAATTTGAAGAGTTTGTAAATATCGATTGATACTGTTGGTTAGGCATAAAGTTTGTGATTATAGAATGAGTTTTGGGACGATAATTGAATTAATGGGTTTAGTGTCGGTTTAATATTTTTGGTCATGTGTCCAAAAGTTTTAAACTACTTTACACACGACATATTCGAGATTTGTTTTACTTTTCAAACTAATACATTAACACGGATCCCGAGTCAGTTCCAAAAATTGTTTTCATTCCCGAACAATCAAGTATAGTCTCAAGATGATCTACAATACTTTTGAGAGTAAGTTCAATACATTAGTAGTAGCATTTGTTTGTAGATTTCATACTTGTCTATTTTCATTGACAACTGTCCCAGGACTCATCATATAATGAAAAAACTAAAGGAGTCAGGTAAGTGAATGATAAATTGTTATCATTATTTTCTCAGCATAAATTAAAAGAGCACAAACAAAAAAGACTATGCTCATTTTTTTTTACAAAACCAATAAGCTGTACTGAGGTTTGTTACTCCATTAGAACAGATCATGCCAGGACAAATTGTGAAAATATTAAATTGGTTATGGCGTTCTATGTTTGAAGCTTTTGTTTGTTTTAACATTATTATTTTATTGATATAATCTTATTAATGTGTATCCCTGCCCTCCTCACTTCTAAATATAAGCTTCGATATCACATACTACGCTGCGCTAAAAACTAAATCCGCCCTCAATACAATTGGTAATATTTTAAGAGACAGCGTTCGGCAAAAGTACGGTACTATGGTAACTCGTAGTATTAATGTGAACTATGCTAAAATACCGTAAGCGCTCATGCCCACAAGACTGTTTTGCGCCGGAGCTAAGCCCGGCATCAAACCGGGTCTACGGGCAGTCGTCAGTCCTGTATGAAACTCTATGAAGCTAAGCACGCGACGCAAACAGTGTGTGCCAGTAAAAAACCTGGCGGTGTTAAAACCGTATCGCGGGCCTGAGTTTTAAGCCTGCCGAACGCTTGCTCTAAAAATAATAATTTCGAAATCTAGAACAGTATATCTCACGTGCAAAAGCCTCGCTCTTCTTATCGACAGCATGGTCCTTAGTCGAAGTGGGTATCCGTGACACGGCGTCCCTTGCGCGTTCCCGTTCTACTGCGGCGGCCGGCCGCGTCGTAGCACGAGTAGCGACATCTATGCGGGAGCGAGACGAACTGCGGACTGTGGGGAACATATACGATAAGGACTAGCAATATAGTATTTTATACTATGTTTTTCCTTGAAGCGGCACGACATGTGACTCTAAAAGGGAACTTGAAGATCTGCGGACTGCGGGCAACTTTTATTATACTATTTTAATCCTTGACACGGCTCCCGTTCTTCTGCAGCGGCCGATTCATGAATTCTATGCGGAAGCGGGAACTACTACGGACTAAGGAGAACATATGAATTTTGGAAACTGCCTGGTGGTATGTCGGCTTGGAATCGGAATATCTCATGTTGACTTCTAAGATCCGCTTTACTACTACAATATGATTTTCCCCTTAGCTTCTAACCCGTCAAAAACAAAGTGTTTAGATTTATGGATCTAAGTATATATAATCGTAGTTATTTAATAAATTTATTAAATAATAGAGCACAGTGTACTCTTCACATATGGGAAAACCTAAAAGAAATACAAATGAACGAGGTCCGTTGCGAATTATAAATACGAGAAAAAAACGGCATAAACATACTATTCATATGTATTACATTTTAATACAAAAATAACAAATTTTGCCCAAACATGTATCCCAAATTATAGTAAGCAAGCTAAAAATATAGTATTTTTAATATAATCCGATACATACCTGGTTCTAGTGGCTCATCAAGTGGCGGCGGCGTACGAGGCACTAAAACAATAAAAATAAATCGTTAATTCCCAGATTTTTCACGCCCTTTCCATCAGTATTTCACTTACTAAGGTATCTATCAGTCGGTAAAAATTACGGAGAACGCGACTGCGGTATAGACAGTAATCGAGAGTAATAGAGTGGGTTCGGCAGGTGTTTGCATATTTCATAATAGAAAGCGTTTCAAACTTTTGGTAATAAATAGAGATTTTAAAAACAAAATATAATAAGAGTAGTATGCACTTGTAAACACAGGAAAATCTGTACCTTGTCTTCATTAATTATGTAATATATTTTTTTGTGTGTTTGTTTGGTCGAATCACAATAAGAAAACTCTTCTAAACATTGGACTTTTACTGATATTAAAACTTGAATTTTGAAACTTGTTAAACTGAAATGAAACTAAAATGAAATATATGAAAGAGTGTAAAACTTACATGCTTTGGATGGTCGGAAAATTTCACTATAATCATTAAAATTTGATATAACAGCTACACATTCTTCGTCAGCCTCTGTTCCCGAAGTAGATTCTTCAACAGTTTTGTCCTCTAGTATCGTTGATTTGTGTAATACTGAAAAGTGGTATAAAATCAGTATCATTCTTACAAACACTAGTTTATAAAAATACCTATGTGATAATGTTGTACTAATGTCACACCAAGCCTACTATTCTAACTGTTTTGTTATGTGTTATGTTTATTTAGCTTTATATGTTAGAATACTTACATAAATATATAAATGTGCTAACTACATAATATCACAACAATAACATCCAATCTTACCTTGTTTCTGAGGCCTCTCTTTAGAGAAGCTCTTTCGAACGGAATGTCCTTTCTGAAAGGGTGATTCGTCCCTTACAGCGGTGGGCGGCTCCCCGAACGGGTGCACTTTGGACAGGTCTACCACCGACAGCACCACGTATGTTGAATGGAAGGAGCCCGTCAACTGAAAAATTAAAAATAAATATTAGAAACTAGAATAAGTAAAAACTCTGGGCCCAGGATGCAGAATAGGCTGTTAGGCGCACTTTCAATGATAATAGATCTAGTAGAGCAGGTAGGTCTTCCACAAGGGGACAGATTACTCAATAATTGTCGTCAGAAGCCGATGTATTCAGGCTGTGCAGGACCGGACATTCGATAGATCTTCGAGGAGGCTTATATCTAACAGTGGATCTGGGTTTCTGCAATACTGAAATATTGAGTATTCTGATTAGTAAGAGGCTTTAGTATGAAGGGGCATCTCGAATTATTGCAGATGTCGATTGTGATAACCTGTATGAGTTTAGAAATGATCAACTTAACATTAATTTAGTTTCCGGCTCAAAGGCGAAGATTCAAGAGGCGTGTCGCTCTCAACATTTTAGAAAGGGAAGAAACAATCAGCTGTCATTACTACAATCAGAATGAAAGGCGAAGAAACGCTCATACAAACCCCTTCCTTCACCTTAATTTCAACATTAGAAGACACAGAAGAAGACCAAGGATATTTTATATTATTTAAAATCAATTAAGTTCATGTCAAACAGATTGTAAAAGAATTAAAATCAAAGCCACAGCAAGTTAGCAAGTGCATGTATTTCAACTCTCATATAAATTGTCAACACAAACTCAACGCCAGCAGTGAAACCATAATGACCCTGCCTATACAATAGTGTATGTCTAAGCGACACGTATAGTTTTCATCTGTACAATGAATAGAAGTGTGTGTTTCTTGATCTTGGATAGGTATATTTATATATTCATCATATATTTTGAAATATATCGTCGACTCAGTATCCCTTAAAACAGGTTATTGTACCATCCTAAAGGTTAACCTTATCTGTGTAATATGTCCGCATATTTATGCTAAGATTGTAAATTTTGTTTGTATGAACATTCTAATCTTAGGAGCCACTGGTTCGGATTGATTTTTTTTTCTTGGATAGTCCTATTATCGGAGAAGGTTTTAGGCTATATGTCTTTAGGCTATATGTCTTTAGACTACATTTGATAAGGGGTGTTACCAGTTGGTTGTGTGCCAGACTGGCACACTCGCAGCATCTCATAATCTTACATTTCGGTATCTAAATGTTTCTTTAGCTAAGTATGAATACAAATTATAAGTTGGTACACAGTGGAGGGTACCCTAAATTAGAACCTTCCTTGCTTGCCACTGGTAAAAACCTCCCAAAGAGCGCTCGAGTGCGCACTGTATGGCATCTTCCGCTTGGGCAACTTGTTATGGCTTGTTTCTCCTCTGTATCCGATACATAATCTTTGCCGCGCCAGGACAGTACTCAGCTGCCGGGCACACATAAAGGCATGGTGAGGCCGCCTAAGC
>OY755175.1:8279462-8421732 GCA_963576735.1 Bedellia somnulentella | reverse complement strand
CCTCTGTATCCGATACATAATCTTTGCCGCGCCAGGACAGTACTCAGCTGCCGGGCACACATAAAGGCATGGTGAGGCCGCCCTAAGCCACAGATCCAGCAGCAACCAATTATTTAAAAAAAAACCATACACAGCGTATGGTTGGTGTTAGAAGAGTTACGTACAAGTTGGTTGTGCGCCAGCGTGGCGTGGTGCGGCGCGGCGGCGTGCGCGGGCACGCGGTCCAGCAGGCGCGCCGGCTCCCAGCCCAGCACGGCCAGCCCGTCCGCGCCCGCGCCCAGCAGCGCCGCGCCCTCCGTGCTGAACACCAGCTGTCTGCGGACAGGTGATAGGTAAGACAGGGGAAGGCAAGGCAATTCGCTTGGACTACGAAGGGCACACTTAGATGAAATAGATAAAAATATATACGTCAATTAAACTTTTTTTATATAATTTAGTGTGAGAAATACGTACTTAACGTTTGAAAATCACGTCATTAACACTGTGAAAGGTTGTTTTTATAGGCTCAAAGTGTTATACAAAATACGACCGTACCTAAAAACTGAAATTCGAATAAGACTTTGTGAATCCCTCATACTCAGCAAACTCAACTACGGTGATGTGGTATATGGTCCATGCCTACTGTCTCGCTCGCGGAAATTATTACAACGAGTTCAGAACGCTTGTGCGCGATATTGTTTCGAAATACCACCTAGAACCCATGTTACGCCTTACCTGCACACTAATAAGATGTTAAATCTCGAAGCAAGAAGAAAGCTACATCTATCTACGCTTCTTTTCGGTGTTATAAAAACCCAGATCCCCAAATACTTATTTGAGAAACTGATATGGTCTCGGACAGTGTCACAATACCATACGCGCGGTCACTCACATCTATTGGTAACTCCTAAACATCGAACCACGGCCTTCCGAGGAAGCTTTAGATACGCGGCTTCGAAATGCTGGAACGACTTACCTCCACCGCTAAAAGATCTTACCTCTACTGCGTCGTTCAAATATAACGTTAAAAAATCTATGTTCTACATTTAAATTATAATTTACTGTCGCATATATAAATATTATGATAACTCTTCTAGCCTTTGTACGCGATATTTATCTACTAAAATTTGACTGATCATTTATTGAATTATAAATTACTCCTATAGAATGTTATATGTATTATATCATATTACCTATATATCTATTTTTATAATTTTTACTTTATTTATTAATTGGTATGTACTTACAATATAATGAGTGTTTTTTATTTTATTATTAGTTATTGAAATTTTGTTAGTATTTGAAACGTTGTTAGTTATAAAATAAAAATGTGTAGGTTTGTTTTATCTTGTTATATTATATTTTTGTTTTGTTTTAATTAGGCGGTGTCGGCTGAAAACCAGCGTGTCTCGGAACGGTCTGTGTCCCGTTCCAGGCACACATGCTGAGACGACACCCTTTTGGCAATGTTAATTAATGTTTTTACTATATATTTTTTTTATCTTTGTGTTTTCAATGTGTTTTCTATTATGTGTCATTCTGTTTACGTTTGTGTGTATGTGTGTTAATTTGCCAAATAAATGTCTTTTACTTTACTTTTACTTTTAAATAATTGTTAAGTAAAAACCGGCCAAGTGCGAGTCGGATCGCGCACTAAGGGTTCCGTACTATCATATATATAGAAAATCCCGTTTGTGTGAAAATCATGGGAGCCAAATTAGGTAAGTAATTTGATTTATGACGTTTAAAAATAGAACTACGGGCTAGATCTCATTCAAACCAATTTTCGTTAGTAGTTTGTATAGTAATACACATCATATATTTTTTTCAGTATTATCATGCCCATATTTTAGAAGTTACGGGGGGGGGGGGGGGACACACATTTTAGCACTTTGAAAAAGTCTCTCGCGCAAACTATTCAGTTTTGAAAAAAATGATATAAGAAACCTCAACATTATTTTCAAATACCTTTTGATAGATACCCCACACGAATAGGTTTGATGAAAAAAAAATTTTTGAGTTTCAGTTCTATGTATGGGGAACCCTAAAAATTTTGTTTTTTTTTTCAGATTTTATTTTAAAGAGGATGAGGATGAGGATGAGAAAATCTGTCAGACTGACAGATGATGAGGAACAAATTACCTCTTTCTTCTTTTAACTTTTTGATACGGCGACGGCGGCGGAGACGACAGCTCTGTCTCTCTCTCTCCATCTCACACACATTTCATTTCAACAAAACTTATACCTTTTCTTCCTCTTATATTACTCTTAAAATATAAGGAAGAGGATTTTTTAAAATTAATTTTGAGGTAGAGTATAAGGAACCTCAAAAATATGAGGCAATTCCTCATTTTGTGGAAGAGGAAGGGAAATTCTCATCAACACTAATTTGTGGAGCTATATTTACTATATAAAAGAAGTTATTGCTAGGAAGTAAAAATTCTTCATTTCATCATGACATAAAAACATAAAACTTTATACACATGGAAGCAAGTTGATAACTAATTATTTAATGTTTTTTGACATGAATTCCGCATGTGGGGATTATTACTCATAAATAAAAGATGTTATTAAAGGAAAGAATTTTTTTTTTTCTTTCCTTTAATAACATCTTTTATTAAAGGAAACCCGCCAGTGTCGAAATTTTTCTTTCCTTTAATAACATTTTTTATTTATGAGTAATAATCCCCACATGAGGAATTCATGTCAAAAAACATTAAATTATGTGATAGTTAGGCGTTTCCAACATTTGCATTCTCTATCTGAAAAGGTAGACAAGTGGCCGTCCGAATTAGTTAAAATTCGGAGGTAGGAAACGCAAACACTACTTGAACGTGTAAAAAGAAACAAAGGATAGAGAAATTTCGCGCTGGATGCCAACTGACACTGTAGCTCAGTTGGCAGAGCGACGGGGGCGTATACCCGAAGGTCGCGGGTTCGAACCCCGCCAGTGTGGAAATTTTTCTTTCCTTTAATAACATCTTTTATTGATAACTAATTGTCTTGTAAATAATATTTTTTATAAAACTTACTTAATACTGGGGCTTTCCTTTTCATACTTAGAAACTAATTCAAATTTCTCCATGTCCCAAAAGTTAACAGCTCTGTCAGCGCCACAGCTGGCCAACAAAAACTCGTGAGGGTGAAACTTAACACATGAAACTGCACCATTGTGACCAGCAAACTCTTGAAGAACCCTTCCCACTCTCACATCCCATACTTTGACTAGACCTGAAAAAAATATATATTATGTTTAGTTCAATGGAGTTTTTAAAGTTCTATGCATTACTGACTTGAGCCATTCTACTCAACAACAAACTGATTTCACAAGCATGCATAAAATCTTAAAGTCAGTCAGGTCTTTAACAAATGTATTGTGTAAAATAGAATGTTATGATAAAAACACACTTATAATTAAACTCTACAGGAATACACAAATATTAGCTATATATTTATGGAAAGTCGTGAAAGATAATTGTTTGTTTTTCAAATCTGTGATAGCACAACTGGTACTGTTGTGTCAAGGCACTGAAAACGGTATAAATTTTGCATCTTTATGTAGCATTATAACTAGTTTTACAGCGGCACTTTTGGCTAATAATAATTATGACAAGGCATAACAATTTTGTTACTAATTTAATTATGGTAAAAATCTTCCCCTTGATACATTAATACACAAAAAATTTTAATATCTCTTAACTAGATGTTCATATCATACAACATTTTAAATTTCACATACATTTTAGATTCTGTGTGGCATACACTTACAGTTATGATATGATTGATTTAAAGCACAAAAAAATAACAATTTTCTTGATGGCTGAATCAATCAGAGGCGGAGGCCTAATTGCTTAACTGCATTCAATAGATAAATATTCTCTATGTTTATAATACTTACCATCTTCACAAGCAGAAGCAATCCATTGCCCATCAGGGCTGAACTGCACACAGGTGACAGCAACTCTGTGACTTGAATATGTGACAATGCATCCTCTTTTTCTGGTATCCCATAACTTTATTTGACTATCACTGGAACCACTAGTTAAATAATCCCCATAGGGGTGAAAGTCCATACATCTAACAGCACCCTTATGACCGGTGAATGTCCTCAACAACTTAGCAGCTTCTAAATCCCATATTTTTAATGCCCCTGTTTGAGAGCCAGCACACACTAAATCTTCTGAGTGCCCAAAACAAACACATTCTACTGGAGTGGTGTGGCCACCTAAGCTCTGTAAATTAAAAACATAATATGAGATTGATTCAAGAATTACCACATGAGAATTACTCTATAACTCATTTGGTAAATATTATTACAGGATGTGTTTTGGTTTCTAAAATGTAACAGCTAATGTATAAAGGCCAGAATAAAACTTATTTGCTTAATGCAATACCAGGACTGTATAATATCTTCTCATTTAGAATCCTAACAATCAAGAAGGGTAGTTAATCAACAGAATAGACATTACAATCACATCATACAGAATACAGTAACAAAATATTAGATACCTCTTACTTTCATTCACTGAAGGAGTAATTATTACTCCTAAACATAAAAACACCTGTAACTTTTCCTGTGACATGGATTCAACAAATTATTTTGATTTGCAAGACTTGGAAAACTGTTTTTGGAGTAACACTTTCATATCTATAGCAAACATGATAAATTTCTCCATTGTATTTTCTAATGCTATGTTAGTATGCATTAAGTGCACAACACATTTGTAATTAAAAATAATTTTGCTTTAATTTATATGTATATATTAATTTCCAACATCATCCTGAAGACGATTAGTGCGAGGCCAGACTGTCCACTCGCCAGTCACTGGGTGCGTGTGCACGCACATGTTCCAGGTGCTGCTTGTAGCCGATATTTAAATTAGCTTTTATTCAATGTCTGTAAATGTTAATTATGTGTTGTGCTTTTGTCTTCCTTTTTATTTTATTTTTTTATATTTTTTCTGTCTTAATTATTAGTTTTGTTTTACTTTAAGTTCTTACTAACATAGTTATAAGTTCATTGGTACTAACAAACTATGGACCGTACAAAGTAGTCTGAAATAAATGTTTTTTTTTTTTATTATATGTTTCAAGATTTGTCATTTCGTATTAAGTTTCAACATACCTCAAAAATAAAGGTTCTCTGACATGCCAAGTGAAAAACAAAAGGATTTTAATTATGTGTACATTAAGTTTTAGCAAAGAAGTTGTCTTACCATCAAGCATCCTTGACGCCCAATTGCCCATAAATTAACTTTTTTATCATCACCACCAGTTGCTAAAACTTGATTGGATTTGTGTCCAAAAGCTAGACAGTTGACATTTGCATTGTGAGCGACAAACTCCTCTGAAATCAAAACATATATTTATAAATATATTAATTTAGGAAACCAGTGAACCACAATCTGTTTTTCCCCAGATGTATAAACAAATTATGAAATAATCAAAAAGCTCAGTTTTAGAACCAGTGTGAAGGCGTGGTTTCAAATCCTGAGTCAGGCATACTTCTTCTTCTTCAGGCTTCAAATGTGTGGTTAAAAAGTCAAGTTTTTTAACTGTGAGGAAACCAACATTGTTGAGTTGTACTAAGTCAGTCTTGTAACAATCCCAATTTGTAACAATAAGTTATCTATGTTTGACAATTCAGTATCCAAAGATCACACATCTTTAGCTCATAACTAAATATAAAGTCTATTCTTAAAACAGATTCATTTAAACAATCATCAAAATCTGAGTATAATAATTGTGAGAAAGAGTTAAATAGTGAGGAAAGATTTAATTAGTCCCCATAAGTATTAAAAAAAATGTGTTAAAAACCAGTTAAGTGCAATCTATAATAATAAATTGTTGTATGCAAGCCTCTTTTAAATATTTTCTTTATTGCTGTAATAATTTGAAAGGTTATATATAATTCAATATTCTGAGAATATTTGAAGCATCTACTTGTTACTGTTTTTAATATTGTGTAAAAATATATGAAATACATATTTTTAGTATTTGCTGTTAGAGTGGCAACAGAAATACATTATTTCAGATTTCTAGCTATCATAGTTTATGAGATACAGCCAGTAGGCAGACACACAGACAGTGGATTCTTTGTAATAGGGTCCTGTTTTATGTTAGTAGTTATTAAAAAGTATCTGGGGCTCAGTTAGCCCAAGGAAGTAAGTTTACCTGCTTGCTTTGCAAAAATTGGCATCATTCAGATTTGGTGAATTTTACATTAATTTCTTCTGAAGATTGTAAGTTTGTATAAATAATTATTGTTTTAAAAAAATCCTGTTGTGTCGTTTTATTCTAACCAGTACAGACAAATACACAACCAATTTTATACTCCTTTAATAAGCAAAGATGCTTATATGAATAGATTACTCACGCAATTTCCAAGATCGCCTCACAGGGTCCATCGCTTTGATTAAAACTCAGCAAGAAACTGGCCTTCCTGTCGATCCTTCTAAGGAAGTGTAACCTTGTATTTACGATAATTTTTATGTTCAAGAACAAACGGCTCACATAGTTGTGAAAACAAAAAGTGTGCAAGATTTTTTCAAAACATCGGTTAATTTATACAGTTATACTTAAGTTAGGAAATTTAGTCAAATAATACTAGTGAAATTAATTTTAACTTTTCTTTTGCTATGCTGACAATTTTGACAACTAAACTGACCTGTCCCAACTAGGGTAGGGATGTACTAATGTGTTCACATGTAGCCATGTTTACTTTCATCCAAGTAGCGATACAACACGATCGATCCAATTGGACTATTAAAACTAGTGAATACCAGATAAATAAACCAACTTGGACGGTTTTTGATGTTTACTTTTATATGTTAAAAATGCTGTTTTTGTTTATCAGGTTACTCAAACCAAAACACAAATTGATTTCCCATTTCATTAATACAAGACCAAGATGATCTTAAGAAGGCTCACCTCAGTAAAAGTAAATAAGTTAATTGTGCGCAATACGTCCTATGTGCAAGGACAATCACCGGAGGCAAAAGTTCGTGAATATTTCTATTTCATTGATCATCAAGGTATGGTACGTACCAAAGGTCAAAACCTAGTTTTGTTATTAATGTAAAACTTGTGAGTTCACGCACAATTATTAATTTTAAACTTTTTTTGCTTTTTTCAGCTTTTTCTTGATGACTCAAAAATGAAAAATTTTACATCTTGCTTTAAAGAAAAAAAGTTTTTGGTGTTCTTTTTTAATCGAATTCGAATAAATAAAACTGGTAGATATGAGTCAGATTTTCCTTTTGTATCACATTGTGGAAGAGAAAGGAATTTTATTCGCTGTGATGATACACCAATTGTTTACACTCACATCATCACTGAACCTTTGGAAAGGTTGGAAACAGATTTTCTTACTTATGGTTATGCTGGAAATTTATTGAAAACAGAATTTTCTCCTCAAAACATATACATGAACCCAAATACAGGGCGAGTCTATCATCCTGCTAAGGATGTTTATGGTGGCATTGGATTAATTCGATCAAAACTAGCCATTGAAATAAGTAAATATTTTGAATTCAGCAATGGTGACACTAGCCCACCAACTAGATTCTTATGGAAAAACAAATGGTATGAATTAGATGTAACATGGATTAAGAAGTACAATAGACATATTGATAATATTAAAGAATAACTATGTTTAAAGGTAGACTGTGATATAGAATATGTTAGTTAAGAATTAAACACATATTTGAACTTCTATATCTTCTTTTGTTACCTTATTTGATTTTGTATATAAAAAACTTATCTTAAATGTTTAATAATATTAAACTTATGTTTGAACCCACATCCCAGAATATATACAGATATGATTACTGTTTTAACTGGTGCTATCTTTCTTTTAAGAAACATATTTTTATCAATTTGTAATTAATAGCAACAACAAAACAGAAATTAAACCAATATACTAAGATGCTAAAAGAGTATTTATAAGTTAAATTATACAAACATTGATCAGAGTGTAAGTCTTTAAAATATTTTTAAATCAAATTTGTTCTTAAAAGTAATACAGACAATCCTATTAATTTGTGAACAATACATATAAATATTGACATTCAACAAGCATTCAGCTTGGCTTCTATCATTCTGTCTCAAGTTTAGAAAATGGTTTATATGATCCAGGTTTGACCCATGATATTCCTTGTGCAGTGGTATCTTTCTCTATTGTTGGATTCAGCATCTGATTCTTAGCATTTTCATGAATACTTGGATCATAAGGTTGAAATACAATGTAGTGTTTATCATCTACAGGTGGATCATCATAAATGTGATCAATACTGCTTATTACACAATCTTTTACTTTTTCAGCAAAAAGTTTTTTGTTTGTCTTCCACCTACAATTAAAATAAAATTAATTACACAATAAATATGAATATAAAGCACTTTCAACAATTATAACTTACAGTACTGAAGCATCAACATTGCTGGGAGACTTAAAGTTCAAATTATGAAACACCCAGTGAACATATTTTAATATCTGCCAAATATGATTTAGTTTTCTATCCCAGTGTGGGAACACCTCACTAAGATTTAAAATTCCACTAGATGAGTCAACTGCTGGATGATATAACTGTGATGTGAACTTGACAACCTGAAACAAATTTTATTTAAATTCATTCTTATAATTTTGATTAATCATATAAAAAAATAATATTAAATGCTTACAGGCACTTCAGAGTCTGGAAACTTCTCAGGCAGAGTTAAAGTGAATCTAAATACCCCACCCTCATACATGCCAGATCTTACAAATATGACACCAAACCAATCTGCAAATATTAAAAAAGAAACTTACATACTTATCAAACCAGTAGTTTAAAAAATATATTAATTATACTTACATAGTGAATCATTGTAGGAAGGAATAACATAGATCCCAGGTATATTTTCAGTTTGCATCATGCGACTAAAAATAAAAGTAGGGTTAGTATTTTGTTTTCAGAACATGCAAGCATTAGACAAAATAATTAGATTTTTCCCCTCTCTTGTTTTATTAAACTTTATTATAGCACTTATTCAATTTTTATTTATAAGTGATCTTACAGAACTAGAGAGGAAGGTATTTTCCCCAGGTGCTCTATACTTATAAATAAAGGAAAGAAAAATTACGACACTGGTGTGGATCAAACCTGCAACCTCAGGTATACGCCCCCGTCACTCTGCCAATTGAGCTACAGTGTCAATGGCATCCAGTGCAAAATTCTTCTATCCTTTGTTTCTTTTACACTTTTAAGTAGTGTTTGTGTTCCCTACCTCCAAATCGATCCCCGCTGGTGTTTTTCTTTCCTTTATTTAGTAGTCATAATACCACATGATGTAATCATGAACAAAAACCTTCAAATTATGCTCTATACTTATAAAATCTCTGGTTATTTATCAGTTCAATAAATAATATGCATATTTTATTATATTTATTTTCAGAATTTTCTGCTTGACTAATTTGTATTTATTTCACTTTAGATGCTTTGTCAACTTACACTCACACACTTGTTTTATGACATTATGAAGTAATAGAAGGTTCTATATGACCTATAGAACAAAAAACCTTGTATAAAAGAGCCTGATAATTAAAGTTCTATTAAACAAATGGGTTTTACTAAAATAGAACATTAATAGATTTAAATTCTTATAATTTTCTATCGATATTAAATACTTTTACATAATTAACTAAAGGTATGTAGTATGTATGGAAAGTAAAAAGGTTTCATAGTTTTAATTCACAATTGAAAATTCGAGGTGAGTTTAAAATTGTTAAAGAGCCTTATAAAGTAGTAAACTTTCAAGAAATTCCTTACTATTCAGTCATTACTATATACTCCTGATGAAACATTGTGTTAACCTCTTGGAAATCCATAATGTCTGATAATCACTGCAATAAATTATTATAAACGCATAGTCAAAGGAAGTATATAAATAATATTTCTTTATAAAAATCTGTAAGTAAACAAAAACATGTACAATTCAACACATAAACAGAACACCACAATAATAGGAGAACCACAGACTACGTAGGGATGGAATAGACATAGTATACTAAATACCTATGCTATGCTATGACAAATGGAGCATAATAAAGCCACGTTGATATTATTATAATAATAATAATAAATCATTTATTTGCAGGCAACGAGGCCCATATAATATTAGTAAAACTTAACCTATGTTAGTAATTTACAATGTAGTGGGCAGAGGCTTTGGTTTCTGAAGCGCAGCCTTGAAGCGCCGGAACAGGCCAAAAGTTCTCTCCTAGCAGAACCTTCTCGTGGACTGCGGGAACCTGGAGCCAATAGGATTTAAAGTTGGTCGGCCTGCTGGGCTCCAGACGTGTAATGTTGAGCACGGTTATAGGACCGAGGCTCGTCTGCTCTATGTGACGCAAGACATCGTTGTGCGTCATCTGAGGAGCTACTCGAGATATATAAATATCCAGCACCGGTGTTGCAGCCTTCAGGGGGCACGAGGCTGCTGGGACGGTACCACGTTTATTCTTGTTTGCACGACGTTTGAGTTTTTTCTCAACCAGGGTGAATCCATCGTCGTCTTTAACAGTCTTCGGTGCGGTACGAGCGGGCGCGGCTTGGATCTCCTTTTCCTCCCTCTGGGTGGTAGTTGCAGGGGGGTAGCAGAGAGTTTGGGCAGCGACGATGAGAGCGGGGGTGGCTTCCTAACTTCAGCACCTGTGCAAAAGAACCCTTTTGAACCACCGATGTCAGTGGCGCGTCGGGTGTGAATACAGGTGCGGATGGGCGCAGAGAACTCGTTTTGTCACAAATTCGCTGAGTTGTCGGATTCTCACAGTCAATGACCGAGCGGCTTACTGGGTCAGTCGTAACAATTATATTGTTGCGTTGCGAAGTGTCAAGTGGCCGTCGCTTCTGCCGCTTGCGCTTATTATAGCACACTTCATTTAGTTACGTTTCCTTCGAAGCAACTTCGATATTGAAAACTCCATTCAAAGTATATAATAAATTGGCAATTTTTTTTACTTGACCTAAGAGATAATGTTCAAATTTTAATATAGCGTTTGGATAGTTTCCCATACCACAAGTCATTATCGTACTTTTCTTGTTATGAAGCCAAGTGAGCACTTTGCATACTCACACATCTAGTTACATCATTGATGCCGCATCGGATATACATTATCCAAGTAAAGAGAATCCATGTACATATGACGTTACACATAGACACTTCTTAGATAGCGTAAACAATCCTTGAGTTATATTTGGCAGTTATTTTGTATCGAATTAGTATTCGACATTCCAATGGGCCAACTTGGTTTAGGTATTTTTATGTTTACTTGTATTAATGTAAACATGGTCTAATTCTAACTTGGATAGACAGAGGCTCTACTCTACACGGACAGAGACATCGATAGCCACTTTGTAACCAAGCCGGCTTAAATAATAATAGTTTATTCAGCCAAAAGTTATAATAAAAGCGTATTATCTTTTTTCTTATGTCACTGTTCCCTAAACTAGGAGTCCTGTATCTTAAGGGCGTCCCCGGAAAAATAGGTTGATATTGATTGTTTGGAAATTCTATAAAGTCTGATTTGATGATATTGATATGACATGAATAAAATATATGTTGGTGATTAGTTCATGGTGTTAAAATTTGATGATTAACATTTTAATAATTTGTTGAAAAATATGATGAAAAAAATTGAATTGGAACATGCTTTGTTCTCATAAAAACCGTATAGGCTCCACTGGCACAACATACATGTGAACTCATTATGTGTCTATATACGCGTAGCTTTAAGATCTGTAACTTTGATGTTTAACTTTTCATTAAAACATTATAGTTATTCAATAAAACTAAATAAACTACATTTATCCTGCGCGCGCGTTTTTTCCGTCCCTGTCACTCTCAGTAAATTTGACGTAAGAGTGAGCGCAATAGCTGCAAAATGCGGGGAGGCCCTTAAGAAACAGTTTACAACCTTGGTTTAACAAATTTTATATAACTTTGGCTCACCCGTATACTCATATATTAAGAAACTCAACTCAAACTTTTGTTTGTTTCAAATAAATTACGAAATTAGCTATAATCATATATGGAGTAGCTTTCTTTCCTTTTTTCTCTGTTACAGTATTTGTTTCTTATTATTATTTAATTATATATTTTTTTGCTTTATGTATTAGTTAGTATGTAGTAGATATAAGTTTGAGGTGTTGGCTGAAAACCAGCGTACTCAGCGTTTGTGTCCTGCGAGACTTGCGCTGGGTACATTTTACGCTGAGCCAAGACCTTTTTGGTATCATTAAATGTTTTATCTTATTGTTAAATACTGTTTGTAATTTTGTTTTTAATACCAAATAAACATTTTACTTACTTACTTACTTACTTACTTACTCAAACGTTTACGCCGTATAGCCGTAAGAGGTAGGTTAACGTCTCGTGACATTGACACATGGTGTACACTGTACAGATTCAGAGTACGCCTGTTTTGCATGGACAGTGTACTCACGTGATAAAGAGCAGGCCTATCGCCTTTTTGTACGGATACACTGTCACATGACTAAGTACTACTCAGCCATGTGGGTTTCCTCACGATGTTTTCCCTCACCGTTAACAACCATGGTAAATTAAGCACACTTATGTCTTTAGAAAAGACAAATTGGTCTAGGCCCGACCCGGGATTTGAACACTAGTCGCTTACACGTTAACCGGTGTTCTTCCCACTGGGCTATCACGTCGTCAAATATAAACCAGTACCTAAATAAAAACACATAAGCAATTTCATAGATGTACTTGTATCGATGGTATAAATGAGTGGGACTGTTAATTTAATTATAGTTCATTATGCTACAATTAAGTAGACATTACAGCCGAGGCAGAATCTAGGCTTGCTTGAGTCGAAGACGAGGCCCTTAAGGGACTCTGCTCTATAATGTCGTTTTTCTCACGTGTTTTGTGAACGTGTATAAAATCCTGCCTTCAGGAGCACACTCCTGCCTTTACACGTTCCCCTTGGAAGTCAGAGTGTGTTGTATTGTTAGTATTTTCAACACACAGAGGACATTTAATTACTTATATTGTATAATTAATTATTATTATATTAACTATCTTGTTTCCAAACCAACTTATAACTTAATTCGAAAAACTCAACTCAAACGTTCAAACCGCATATCCCCGAAAAAGTTGGCAGAGGTAACATTGTCACAATGTGTTTGGAGTACGCACGGTTTGCTTAGATAACGCACTCACGTGATAGGGGGTAGGCCTATCGCTGTTTTGTACGAATATTGTGTTGTTGGGGGCTAACTTGATCTGTGTATAATATATCCGTATATTTATTTATTGTTAATTATATATTTAATACACTGTCACATCACTAAGTACAACATGGCCATGTGGGTTTTACTTGATGAAGATATTTCCCTCACCGTTAACAACAACGATAAAATAACTACACATATTACTTTAGAGAAGACATATTGGTGAAAGCCCTCTCTGCTGCTGTTCTAACTACTGAGCTATTTTGGTTGGCAAAAAGAACATGGTGGAATAAATTACTGTTAAAACCTTCCTACCTCTGAACGGATAACGTCTTGCATTTTGAATACAACCTCTTTTCTGATGCCAATAGGAAGTTACAAAAAAAAAAACAATTTACTTTATCGCACTATCACAAAGTCACAGTTTGGTAAGGAGCTTTCCATGCCAAAAGCCCTAAACTAATTGCAATAAAAGTAACTCTATAAACAAATGTGCTGAAAAAGTTTTTTGGTACCTCATTTATCGATCTTAGATTAATTATCAATAGAAATTATTTATATCGTTCAAATAAGATTTACTTTTTACATTAATTATATAAAAAGTAAACATTTACATCAATTTAATCTAGTTCACCTTGGCAGCCATTGTGAAGAGCCATTGTAAAAAACCAATGTGACTCTGTCTCTTACACATATTAAAACATCAACTATGAAATTAAATATTTCCTCACGGCTTAAACCGCTCTGACACACCCAAAATGATCAACTCTATGCTCAGTTTGGAATTTAATAATATTTTCTAACGGTAATATTATAGGACGGAGATCTAGCCTGGTATAATCGATCCAAAACTTTATATCTCGCTATATCTTTCCAAAGGGTACTAAGATTAGAATATAAATGTAATTACTTATCTATTTAGTACTATGAATGGAGTACCTATTAAATAAGTTCATCAGAGCTTCAAACGTGCGCCGAGGGTGGCCAGCTCGAGCACCTGATGATCCCGGGATCAGCGCGTCTGCTTTCAATTAGCCTGGATTATCCCACACGTGGCTCAGCTTATTCGTACGGCGGCGGCGGTGGCGGCAGCAGCGCGGCAAAACTTATTTGCGATAGAGACTACCTGCATCAATACAATTGACACTGTGCATTATCAATTATATATGATGCAGTCCTGCAATTGCGAACTATAATTAGTTGAATTAGGATTAGTTTTCATTACTCGTTATAAGAATTATTGGCGCTGAATATTGTCTTTGGAAGTATATTTATTATCTTAGTTTTTTTTCACTTGAACTATATTGTGACTACTATGTCAGCTTAAGGAGCCAAGATCGCTAGAGTAGTGCCATTGCGAAAAATACTCATCTTTCAATACAAAAGAACACACTATGTCAGTTGTTTATTTAGTTAGGATTATTTGAATTTTCAAGGAAATTAATTTAATCTTGCTAACGCAGAATATATAGGCATTGCACTTTGAGTGCATTGTTTTAGGGCAGAATATTAATAAAATTGAGATAGGCATGGAAGTCATAAAAATCATAACTTTTTTTATTAACGTTGATAGTTTTAAACATTGACGCATTTTAATCCCCCGAAACGCAAGAAATACTGATAGTGCTATTGTGTCAGTTCAAAGCAAACTCATATTACTAAAATGCTGTAGATTCTTTGGCATCTTTAATTTAGGGCATATTAATATAACATTAATAACCTATGATTCAATCGGGGCAATCAGAGTTTCACAAACAGCTCTTGTTGGTTACTGTGATGAAACGCATCGCCTGATCTGAAATACAAAAAAAATAATTTATTTGAAGTTTGTATTAGCGTTACTTTATTCGTATTGATAGACATAATTATCAGCAATATTTATTGAACCTGTAAATTCACACGCGTGTGCACTAGGGGAGTTTATTCGTTTGTCAAATCCTTGCGTAATCGTATTGACAGGACAGACACTTTTTGCCAATATTGCCGAGCGAATGTTAGTGTCAGTTGAATATTTTTAATTTAAATATCCACCCGGTTTATTTTTGCCTTTGTAGTGATGCTAAAATAGCATTATCGATCGTAAGTTGGGTTCACCCTGTTTAAATAATTTTTAATTTTTTTTTCCTTTAAATATGCGTGGTACTTGATACTTCTATCATATATATTATCTACGATTTTCAAAAAAACTATGCTCTATACTTTTTTTAAAAAAGGTAGACAAAAAGAGGAAATTGGAGATAAAATTAAGCTTTCAAACATGAATTGTCTCAGGACGAAAGTTTTTATTCGACTACGGCGACGCGAGACATGTGCAGCTTGTCATTGCTGCAAATAAATGTCGTTGGATACTCGTATTTATTAACAATATAGTGTGTGTCTTACCTCGTTCGTCGTTAGTGTGTGTCTTCAATTTCCAAAAGTGGTTCAGAAATATCTAATTCTCAAGCTCTCGCTACACTATTTCGGGATTTATAGAGGTGAATATACGGAATATATGATTTATGTATGATATAACAACTCATTTAATATAATTTGATATGAATTCATGAAATCTAATTTCATTTGATATTACAATCCATATCTCTAAACTTCATTTCATATAATAATATAATTTTCGTTTCATTTATATATTTAAATTATATAAAATCGTTTATTTTATAATATAGATTTTTTTGTCTATTTATATATACATACATACACTCACGGCTATAAATCCCTAGAAGGGGTAGCCAGAGCTAAGGAATAGAAATTCCCCAGCCACTTTTGGAAATTTGAGTGTACACCCATCGTCGGATGAAATGAATAGCGTATAGCTTGGTAATTAACAAAAAAACTCTCTCCCGCTAAGCTTTGGTGTATAATATTTCAATCGATGTTTATTTTTTGTATAATATCTTACTACTTGACTAAATATTAATTGTCTAAGCACCAAACCTACCTTAGATTAGTGGAAAATTTTATTGACTAGGGGCTGAACCGATTTTGATGAAATTAACATAACTGATTGATTTAGAGATAGAATAAAATTTCTGAATTTTTTAACACATACTAAATCATTCTGTGTAGTGTCTTCATAGAATAGCACTAACTAACCCATTTTCTTCCCGTACGAGGCGACTAAAGATTTGGAGCTTTTATGTGATTGTTGCGAAGTGCGGCTGGAAACTCATTACAAAACATTAACGTGAAATTAGCTCTACAATTGCTCAAATGTGTAAACTATAATGATCAGATACAGAAGTTAATTTCTGAATTTTTGTCTGAAGTTCTAAAACAACAAAGCAATATAAGGATGTTAAGTCTGAGGAACCTTGGTTACGACAAGTCGTAGCCGTATGTTATTTTAGTAAAGAGTTAATTTCAGCAGCACAAACGCGCCATACGTTGATACTAACTTTCATCTTAATACGTCAGTCTGTTCCTTTTTATTACAAACAAATACATAGTTAAACGCTGTTTTATGTTGATTACTGATGCAATGGGTTTTATGACGTCTCGGCCGTTTGGTTCATGGAAAACAGACATAAATTCGAGGAAACATATGGAAGTGATGGCGCTACTCGGTATCAAAAGTGCCGCTATCCTAAACATAACTTGGTCGGTACTGCACAGTCCGGGGCACACCAGTAGCGGACGGGGCTAGAGACTCTGATGTTTCTATTGACAATTGAAAATTGTATGTTGTTCATTTCATATGTTGAAATGAAGCAATTTGAATTAGCTTCATTTACAAGTAGATCCTTGTAAACCCATGAACCATATCCATCAGGTTACATAACATAACATAAACGTTCACGCCGAATATCCCCGAAGGGGTTGGCAGAGGTATTAATACTTCTGAACATCACGTGACTTTGTATCCTGGTGTTCAGAGTACCCACGTTTTGCATGGACAGTGTACTCACGTGATAGGGGGCAGGCCTATCGCCGTTTTGTACGAATACACTGTCACATGACTAAGTACAACTCAGCCATGTAGGTTTCCTCACGATGTTTTCCCTCACCGTTAACAACCATGATAAATTAACCACACATATATCTTTAGAAAAGACAAATTGGTGTAGGCCCGACCCAGGATTTGAACACTAGTCGTTTGCACGATAACCGAGTGTTCTACCCACTGGGCTATCACAGTTGCACCATCAGGTTAGTTTTCCATAATTGGTAGTTTTCAATTTTAACCGACCCATCCAATGTTCTTTGCTGCATTATTGTTTATATTCACATACATACATATACTCTCGCCATTAGTTCCCATTGGGGTAGGCAGAGACTATCGATCGCCACTTTGTACGATCCTGACAAACATCTCTAGCTTCGTTTACATCAATCAATCTTTTCATACATGCTCTTTTATTCTTCATACTACGGAGGCCTGCCTTTTTGAGCACACTCTCAATTTGGTCCAAGTGTTTTCTCCGTGGTCGTCCTCTATCCTCTACTAACATTACTATCCACACTAGCTCTATAGATCCCTTTTACCAATTTTCTATCATCCATCCTTTCTATGTGCCCAAACCATCTCAACATTCCTTTTTCTATCTTTCTTACAATTTCATCTTTGTTTATATTCATAGCTAGAAATCCCATAAAACGGTTGCTTCAGAATTAAAAATCCCCGGGAAAGGATTCAAAAAGAAAGGATGATGATCTGTGATGGGTTTTCAGCTCATTCGTACCTAGTGATTGATGGGGAGTCACTAAAAAAGACACAATACAACTTGTAAATACCCTTAGGCGAATCATTCATAAAACACCCATGGAATAAATGGGTTAGTGCGATTCATGTATTCCTTCTCAATATTCAAATAAATTACATTCACGTTATCATATATCCCCATGGCATGGCAGAGGGACTAGTAGTTTTTCTCAAGCTAAGAATTCTTCATCTGGTGTTTACAGTACTCACTTGTAAAAACAAAAACTGTTTGGAAGTATTGTATGGTCAATATATTTTGTTGTTATTAATAAAGATAAAATTTAAAACGATAAATTAAATTAAATTTAATGCGGTTGGATTCAATCAATTCAATCCTCTTTTGGTTTCAACAAAAACCTTTATTTTTACCATCTTTTCCCCACTCAACATCCAAAAGTGGCAGAGGAATTTCTAATTCCTTAGCTCTGTGGTCGTACTGACTACCTTGTGATTTTCTATCTGTGTCATAGACAAAAAAATCATTTTTTTTTCATTTTAGCTAAGGTAGATTCTGGGCTTGAGCCGAAAAATCATTCGAGGCACTCAGCTATCTATAAGTAAGGTCAAAAGTGGCTGAGGAATTTATAATTCCTTAGCTCTGGTTACCCCTTCTAGGGAAATATAGCCGTGAGTATATGTATGTATGTATGTAAAATTTAAATCTATAATATTTACTTTATTCTCAATTTCAACCACAATATAGAAATTGAGGTTAAGGAAGCCTGACGTATGCCATCGATACAGGCAAAGGCAGGGCAACTTTTTACAAAGGTGAGTGGTGTCAGGTTTATTTAATGTATGTCTCTGCTCACTCACCCGTGATATGAGGCTTGATGAAAGTGATCCAATGTCTCGCGTCACTATGGGAAGCCTTATAAGTAGGTTCTCGGTATGCCGCGCAACTAGTGGTATCATATGAACACTATTTTATAACGTTTTATCTAAAAAATTGTTGCGCAGTTTATACCCCTGTTCCACCTGAACCAAAGAATATTTTAGTTGCACACAGTATATCTAGTTTTTGATCTAAACTTATATCGCAAAGAGAAATATTTGTTTTTATTTAATAGGCTTAATTGCCAATTTGGAAAACTCTTTCACCATCCGAAAATTATGTACTTCATTTATGAGTTGTAAGTATAGTTCGTCAATTCAAAATGCTTGCTATCCGTGTAAAACTGGGGAAGAGCACTGAAGCGTAGTGCGCTAAAATACTAAGATTGATTTCTAATCCGTTTTATAAAATAATAATCAACCGTTTTTTAAATTAAAAACATTGAAATGGCTAGTGTCGTTCCAACAATCACATATAGAGCCCTAAATTAATTTGATTTGCAAGATACACTACTCGGAGTTCACAAAAGCTTGTGTCTTTAATTTAATTCTTTTAAGTGTATTTTAGTATCATCGTACATCATCATCGTATTTTGGGACTTGGCACTTTGTCTTTTCATTAAAAATGTAATTTTTTTGATGGAAATGAAAATTACTCACTACCTAGTTTATTTAAAAATAATTAACTTAATTAATTTCCAAAAATAAAAGAGAATTTTCAGTTCATTTATTATTACCATCTTTTCCCCAATCAACTTCCAAAATTGGCTGAAGAATTTCTTATTCCAAAGCTCTGGCTACCCCGTTAAGGGATTTATAGCCGCGAGTATATGTATGTATGTATGTAATTTTCAGTTATATTTTAATAAAATACTAGTAAATATTTTAATAAAGCGTAAGTGTAGTATTTTAGTAAAATAATAAACAAAGTATCTTAGTTTGTTTCGGATACCTAGTACCTAGATACATTGTTACATACCTACATATACTCACGGCTATAAATCCCTTGAAGGGGTAGCCAAACCTAGGGATTTAGAACTTCCTCAGCCTCTTTTGGAAGTTGCGTGGGGGGAAAGATGGTGAAATAAAGTAAAATATGCATTGTTCTGTTCTTGAAATACGCATACATCATTTCTTTGAAGGGTTAGATTGCATTGCTTGCTGCGAGTGTTATCGTTTTACATTTCTTCTTCTTCAAATCTGAAAATATGGAATAGTACTGGAGTAAGCAGGTTTTCAATTCGTATGTGTTTTATTTGTATGTTTGTTACGCGATTACTCTGTAGTCGGTTAATTCCTAAAGTAATATTTTTGTTCTGTGTAATATGGTTCCAGCATTTCCATATTAATGGCGTTTGATGATGGCGTGGTTATAGAAATATCAAAAAATGACAGAATTAATACGTGGATGACT
This sequence comes from Bedellia somnulentella, assembly GCA_963576735.1. Classification (NCBI taxonomy): domain Eukaryota; kingdom Metazoa; phylum Arthropoda; class Insecta; order Lepidoptera; family Bedelliidae; genus Bedellia; species Bedellia somnulentella. The sequence goes on along the minus strand of OY755175.1, from coordinate 8,401,574 downwards.
CTCCATTAAAAGGTTGTCTGGAAGAGACCGCTTTTAGTGATAAGACCGCCAATTTTACTTTTTTCAATTTAATTCTGTTTATTTGTAAATATTTCTCCTTTTTGATGTGCAATAAAGAGTTTTCTATTCTATTCTATTTTATGACTACCGTTACATATAGCTAATTTAAAAAACGCTTTCCTTGAAATAGACATGAAGAAGGCAACATTTTTAAAAAAATATATATTATTATCAGTTTTTGGCCAAACCATAGTTATGAAATAATTTATAATGATGGGTCGTTATAAAAACTTACATCTTCATATAAACCAAAGCTGAGATTTATTAAGTACAGTGGACCGCCCCAGTTTCACACGGGTCGTGTTATTTTTCAAATTTTCAAAGGTTTCGTCTAAGGTAGCGTGTTTCATCTATACCATTTCGTTTGAATGGTGTAGATGAAATATATTTAAGCTCAGTTAAGTAATTTATCGCCCGATTTCTGAATTGAGTATTCAAGCTGAGAACGACTTAAGTATCGTTTTGTCTCATTCAGTTGTTGTGATTTCAATGCGACAGAAAACGGGCGTATGAGCCTCTTCATTTGTATGATGAGTATTGTTTCATTTGTAAGTAATGTTTGTTTTATATGTGTATAAATATGTATGCGTGTATTTAATAATCATCAAATTTATCTTCGATTTAGTACATACCACAAGTCATTATCTTTTCTTATTTTGAGTTTTACTTTTATTTGATCTGAATACTATGTCTAGACATATTTATATTCATTTTAACATTTAAAAAACATATAGATAATATTTTGTTCATGATAACAGCAATAAGATGCTCATATCGTAATACCAAATCAAGTAGGCAGTAGTGGGTACAAGACTCGCACATGTAATCCTGTGAAGCCGATATGACTCCACCGTTCCCACGCTCCGTTCGAGGATTACATGGAATGCCCTTTTGGTGCTTCGCTGCAACACTGACCTGCGCTTTTTGCACAAAAAGACTGCCCTGATAAATCACGGTTCATTGTGCACTGTACAACGATAGCGTTTTCTCCGATTTTTGCGTCGTTTGTAAAGTTTTTTTGTCCGTATCAATGAGTAGGTACCTGCTCCGGTTTGACGGTCAAGGTGTCGTCGCCAGTCACAATGTTTGGTGATTTTTATCGGAAGCCTTACCTTTGCAGGAATTTCCGTTTTTGTTGTGCACGAAAAAAAATGTGTGCTATGAAAAAATCGGGTTAGATATATTTTATACGAAGATTTAAAATTTCAGGATCATAGTTTTTTGCTATCTTTAAATAATGATGTTTCATTTTTACTTTGGGGTAAAAAATATATAAAAAGCTAGAGGTTTAACATAATCTTCATTATAAGCGTTCTACCCAAGCTATGCACAAGTAGTAAGTATTTTGCTTATAATTAAAATATATATAGTTTTCCTAGATAAATAAATATGCTATGTAATAATCAAATCTTCACACGGCATATATATGTGAATCCAAAACAAAACTATATTCAGGACGAAAGGCTATCTCTATATAATAAAATCGTTCCGTTACTCACTGAGTCTGTGAACCTAGTGAGTTGAAATTTGGCAAGGAAATAGATTTACTTCTTAAAATTAGCACTAAGAAATTAATGCCCTAAAACTTTCACGGGAACAGGAATAACGAAAAATTTAAGTTTATATGAAACTCCTGCAATTTTTCATGTTGAAATTTGGTATAAAGACTCCTCAAACGGTACATAGGTAAATTTCTAAAGAATAACCAGCAATTATTACGGGAACGGGTAATAAAGGAGAATAATGGTAATATGAAAATTTGAGAATAAGATATATACAGATTGAGTGGTTAAAGAGTAGGTAGTGTCTAAGTAACTATACCATGCGCCATCGCGGGCAAAAGCTAGTCAAGAATATAACGACAGCAATATAAATTCTGGCCAAACTTACATTATAATCGAAATATAGACCAAACTAATATATCATAACTTCAATCAAAGCTCACAATCTCATTCATACCGAACGGATCCTTATACTCAATGATTACATAATCAAATAAAAAACGAAGAGAAGTAAAAATTATCAGTCATCATTCCTTTGTAATCGAAACACGGAACGCGTTGTGTTAAACAAGCGTAAACGATAACATTTCCTTACCTGACTAAATTGCGTTTAATGAGGGCGCGGGTGGGTCGCTGCCTGCAGGTGCTATAGGCCCATCACGGGATGGGGTAGTCAGTCATGGCTAATTACATGTAATTCACCGTAGTCGTTAATAGCCATAGTAACATGAACGCCCCCATTAAACGCCACCATGTGTAAACTTTTGTAGTAATCGATCTACTTTTGAAATGGACAGATACTCTAAATGTGCCAAAATTTGTTAGATACATTTAGGAATCCCTTTGTGTGCTTGTAATGGTATCATATAACGATAATTATTTGAAATTTGTAGCGTTAACTATCCGTCTAATGTAGAGAATGTATGTATACGACAAAAGCTTCAGTAAGTTGTCCTGATTTTATGTATAGAATTAATAGATGGCTATTTACACTCTGTACTTTGATTCACACTACACAAGGCTAAAACAAAAAATTGCCAGTGCATCTGAATCGAAAATTCCGCAGCGTTTGTTGGAAGTCAAGTGGGAAAATGTTTGTAAAATAAAGGATGGTTGGTGTAAGAATTATCTCCAGCCAGCCCTAAAACTACTCAAAAATCCCCAAAATCTTATTTTGCCTTGAGCGAGACCCGCGGGAAATAATCGGATATAGGTATTTATTATAATAAGCCGACGCTTCACAGCTAAGCACAAATTCATTTAATTTAAATTAAAGATTAAACAAACTTAATCAATGTTTCTATTGTCGTTATCAAAATCGAGCAAAAATTAGAAAAAGCATCGATTGTTATATGAGAGCCCCCATGTATACTCGTATTTATTATATTCTGGCAAACCTCTCGCACTTCTTCTCTATCATCAGTTTCCTATCATGCTATTTTATGCAGATAAATATATACTGAATTAAGTTAAAATTAAAAGTTGCGAGCCCTGCTTTGTTTCTCACTTTATTAAGCTTGTAATCTAAATGTATAAACTTGATTTAAGGCACAAGAGAAATTGATTGATTCTAGAGAAATTGGGGGATTTTTAATACAGCTTTCTCAGTATCCATCGATTCCGGGCCCGTAAGAGAGTGGCTATTCTTTACTACCTCAGTCATTATTCATTTTTGTAAGATTATTTTTTTAATTTAAAGGATTGTGAAGTTGGGATGGATAGCAAGTGAATTCTTTGTCAGCGAGGTCAGGCTATCAGGTACGATTAAATATTCTCAGAGTTGTAATGACATGTAAATAAATTAAAAAAAATGGTTTGTAATATTTACAATAATAGTTTTGTTTTCGCTAGCTTACGTGTCTATTTCTATTTAAACCTTTTTTTCATTAATTTGAAAAATGTATAACTGTGTAGGGTCGGAGAATTTCTATACCTCTAGCTACCCGTTTTTGGGATTCATAGCCTTGTAGTACCTACCGTATTATTGTACTTACTTCTTATTTTGGTGCTAAAATTGTTACATTATTTCATATTGCAAGAGTTTAATGACAGCATAAGGCCTACGCCGAAACATGAAATATAATCGAAATTAATTTCTGGGTGTATGTTTTGCCTGGGTTTTATGTGGGTATACTGAATTTTCTCTTGCTTCTTATGGGTAAATTAATGTGCCATAGGATGGTTTAAGGAAATAGTAATAAAAATCACAAGTATTATTATATCACATTTAATCTTACGAATAATATTACGTCACGTAGATAATAATGAGTCGCTAGTTATTTGATATAACATCGTTAGCCGATACTCTATAAAAATCTTAAAACCTAGTACTTTACAAAATAAAAACAAAATTACAACATTATGAATGAGAAACATAAACATTCAAATAATAATATATTCATACTATACATCATACTCTATTCTCTCTATTCATACACGATTGACATGAAAACAAATTAGTATTTTTGCAAGAGTAGTACTCAGTATATGTAGTTAAGCATTAAGAGCTTTATTGTATCTAATTGTCATTGGTATTGAAAAGCTGACACTTTTATTACAGTTTACTTATATTTAATTGCAACCAAGAGATGATTTTTCAGGGTACTCAATATTCTACAACAACTTAAGCTGCTCACTTTATTTTAAGTTTATTTATATATCTAGTTATGGTTAAAACTTAAGTAACTTTGGCAGTTTCTTTTTTCAAGTCAGCGCAAATATACATGTAAGTCAATCTTCGTACTGTAATTTACGTTCACTATTCAGAGTCAGTTTTTGTTAACATTGCGTCGCTTCGCATTGCGTCATCTTATCCTGTTGGAATTAAATCAATGAATTGAGAATTTCAAATTTCAATTGAATCTCAGTTTTTACCAATCCCATCGCGATACTACCAACTCATAAGAACTAAAATATTACTAGACTCTCTTGAAATTTGAGTAACAATGGGATTCAATTTCCATAACAGTCGGTTTGGATGAGAATTCAATAAAACTTCAATTACGACATGAGGGCCCCTTGCGAGTGAGGCTTTAGATGTACGGGATGTGCGGCGTGGGGGTGTGCGGGGTGCGCGGCGTGCGGGGGCTGGCGCGGCTGGTGGCAGCGCTGCGCATGCGCGTGCGAGTGGCCGCGCAGCTCGTCGTGCTCGCGGTAGCCGCGCTTGTCCTCGAAGTCGCGCAGGCGCTGGTTGTAGCGCTCGATCTGGTCGCGCAGCGCGGCGTCCTCCACGGCGGCGCGCTCCTCGTCCAGCTCCAGGCAGCCGGCGCCGTCCAGCCGCTCCAGGTCGATCCAGCCGCGCCATCGGACGCACACGCCGTTCATTATGAACCGAGATATTATGTGCACCTGAAACAAAAAACTACATTAATAAATGACTCAACCCAACTCAACGCAAACGTCCAAGGCTTCATGACTAAGTGCAACAAGCCGTGTGAGTGTACTCACGATATTTTCCCTTACCGTTAATGCCTTTGATAAATTAACCATGCTTATGACTTTCAAACTCATTGGTGTAGGCCCGACTCAGAATTTGAACCCACGCTTCTCTAATTGTTAGTCGGGTGGTCTACTTCAATGGGTAGACGGTTGTTTTTAATAAATGACACAGTTCCATTTTGTTTTGAGAGATTATAGGATAATACAAATGTTCGGAGCGAGCCGGTTTTGTGCCTTAGCCGCTGCTGGTAAAAGGTTCGGAAGCATATGTTGCACAGACGTCCCGGCCGCCGCAAGGATCCGCCATATGACGGACGAGTGGCACGAGCACGACTTGTTTTAACTTATTTTCTTTAAATTATTTGGCCAATTAAAGAGGGTCTCTCATCCACTTAAGTCTTTTTTGTTGCTTATAATTTTCGTAACAAAAAAGTTGAAAGGAAGGTGAAGGAGTCAAAGAGTATTTTCGATTACAAAGTATTGAAAACAAACGAATACAATTTAAAATTCAGAATGACCATATTACATTTTCAAACATTTGTCTGCGCTCATAATATTATTATTTTTATCATATGTTAGGTACACTATAAAGGTTTATAATGTCATTTAATGTTTAAGAGTTGGTGCTCCTGTCACCATCTTGTAAAACGTAGTGTTTGGGAAAAATAAAATGATGTTGCGTGTTATTCTGACTGAACCTGTTTTCATGAATGGGCCGTCCCGCACTTTCGGCTACCTCAAACGCCAGAAATTAGTCATCTTTTGTGCCCTTTCACACAAAACCAAAACGTATAATTTTCATAATCATAATATGCAGTAATTTGCTCTTTTTTCTTACAAATGCGTTGCCGCTTGCCTTATGTTGCCGCTGTTATATTGTCGATTGATTTTCAATACACCTAGCTCTGTTTGTATCAACCATTTTTTAAAGAGTATTTATTTCATTTAGTCTATACTTACAGTTAGTGTATCGGCTTCACTCAGTGTTAATTTTAATCATCATCAAAATCTAAATTTTTATTGGGCACAGCTAAATAAGAATCATTAACTTTCATTTACTAATGCCGTACGTGACTAGGTGAAATCGGCATTTATTTGTATTAGTACTTAATTTGCGAATAATCTAACATTTTCTTCAGTTATTTTAGTAAAGTCAAGACTGGCTTTCATCGAAAACAATAATAAAATATATTTTATTAGTTCAATCAAAATAACAAAGGTCTCAATTCGATTATTTGATGGGCTTAGTTATAACTATGTGGATCTATGGAAGCCATCTTGGATTGGTATGTGCTGCGCGCGCCTGGCGTCCCGACGCTGAAAATTACGCCAGCCAATCAGAAGCGACACGCTTTTCCAGTTATTGATTAGGGGGAAACTGCAATATGCAGTAAGCAGTAAACGTATATGAATATATACCTACTCAAGTATTAATAGTTTAAAATGAGCACACAGAAGCTTTGACTGTGTTAATATATAGCTTCTTGTTCTTTGAATAAGAATTTCATTAACTTTATATTTTTTACACTGAGTGCATATTTATTTATTAGTGTATTTATTTATAATTGTATAATACAAAAGTCTTAACTTTACATACGATAGTTATTTAATGTTAACAATATCTATCAAAGCTATTGAACAAACCTTTTCTCAAAATAAGTTTGCTGTAAATAATGACATGCGTTTTTACATCCCTACAAGCCTTTAACGCACTCCAGGTACAAGCAAAATTACGTTTTCAAGTACGATTATTGGATCAATGCACCCGATTTTAACATTCATGCATGAATAAAGATATAGTCGACTTTAATTTCAATAGCAGTCCTCGTAGAGGCAGGGGCCAGGCCTATTCAACAATCTGTTAAATGAAGCGTATGTAAATAAATATAAACTTTCATGAAGGGCGTAACAGCAGGCGGTATTACGACTGGAGGGCAGCAGAATGTCATAAATAATAATATTGCAAATTGAAATTTTAGCTTCTGGATTATTATTTTTCGATTATGCCACAAAAATGTTCCAACTACCTACTTATTCAATAAGTGTTAGATTTCTCGTATGGGGCCATAAATATATACGCCAATCATGTTTAAATGTGAAAGGACGATACAGTCGAAAAGATGTAGCGATAAATCTTTTTAATTACTTGGTAGTTAAAAATAAAAACTAACATCAATAGTTGTTAAATTAATACATAAAGGATAGACCAATAAATATTTAGATTTAACAATAATAACAATTTTCAGACGTTACAATCAACCGGCATTTTCAGCAATAGACAGGGCTAAAATAGTGAAATAAATTATTTATTTATTTGAACACTTTATTGCATACAGAATGAATGAATGTTTTGACAAAAGTACAGAACATTAAAACTTAGTACACAGAGGTGGACTTATCGCCTTAACGCGATTTGTTCTAGTCAACCTTTGTGGTGAGTAGTAGTATAATAGGTTGCTTCGATGATTTTAAGTATCCTTATATAAAGATTTTTTTAAATCGTTTGTGTTGTTTCGAAACAATTAATTACCGACAAACACACAAACAAATGTTTCCTCTTTATGAAAAAAAAACAAAGAAGCCAAGAAAGATCTCTTTCTTAAGAATCTCTTTTTTTTGTTAGTTTAGAAAGTTTGCTTAAATCTATTATCGAGAATCACTCCCTCAACTGAGTCACACTTTTGAAGATATTAAAGTAGGAAATGAAAATTTTGATTATCTATTTAAGTGTGTCGAATTATCGACTATTTTCATTGATCTTATTCATTATTATTGGCCATACGAATAAATACCTTTCTAATATTTAGCTTGTATTGTAACAATTATGTTTATACGCAATCCATTATATACTTTGGAACATTTGTTTATTTAGCTAGCAAAATAGTTAAATAAATCAAAAGTGTAATTAATATTTCAACTTATAACAAAATGCTGTTCTTGAAAGACAAGAATTTAATTGTGCAATGATTAGAATTTAATACGTCCGTCAAATTAATGTGTTGACATGTTCCAAGCGACATTAGCCGGACCGGTAACACAATAAATAATACATCTGTCCGGAAAAATGTCTTCCATTGAAACGGACATTATTGCATAGTGGCCATGACGTGACTAATACGTTTCGAGAGGCCTTAAGTTCAGGGTTCCGCGTTCTTCTTAATAATTCTATGTCGTAAATTATATTTTTTGCTGAATGTATACTTTACATAGGAAATGGGTTTTACAATACTTTTTGGGTGGATAACGTTTCGCTTACATTCAACCGCTTTCGAATTGTCAATTTCTCAAGTTCAATTCTTTGTAGGAGTACTGAAATGAATTTCATTTCATTTCAATAAAATAATCATTAGAGATGCCTTAAAAAATCAATGATTCGTAATGATTCGTTTATTTATATTTTCAATTTACCACTACCAAAAACCAGTTAAATATGAATCACAATATCGAGGTTACGGTGCCCGGGCTAGTTCATTCAGTTCTTTAAATTTTTATTAAATAAATAACTTATATTTACACCAGCATTTCATCAGCATAATTAATTTGGTATTTTGATATTAAGTATTTTATTTCCATCAGAAATCGTGTCGTAAAATCGAAGATAAACAAAGGCACCAACACACAGTAACGGGCAGAACCACGTCGAATAAAACTTCGCTACAAATTCTTTTGTACATTAATGACTTTTGTGTTATTTATGTCTTAATTTTCTGGAGCGGAAGTAGGCGAGCATGATGATAATGTTTTTTTATTATTTTGGGTATTTAGGTAGAGCGGAGCCGTCACAATCAAATTTCACATTTACATACATTCAGAGAATACTTTTTATGGAAAGCTAGGTAAGTTCTGAGACATAAAATGTAAGTTATTTTGATAGAAAACCTATAACATTTCTGTTTGTTAAAAAACGTTTTCTCATTTAAATGTTGCTTTGTTCCTTGAGAGTTGCTTTGTCATTTAGAGAGATCTGACTCATTCAATACAGAATCACAGGATTTAAAATTTACCAGCTATAATAAAATTCATAATTCCGTAATTTTTAATTCGACTCCTGTATGTTTGTTTGTTGTTGTGTGTTTCGTTTCCTGTAATCAATATCTCATAATTAAAATAGTCTGTCACCATAACCATAACATGTGTCCTAGAATCGGCAGTCCGATATAAGAAAAATGAGTCATTACAAAAGTTGATATTTCCCTACGTCTGATTCACCAGCTCGGCGCCTCGTCACCTTATAATACCCACTGACCCATCCAATCCTACTTAATATTCAAACCATCATCATCAAGGCATTTATTTACATAGTTTAAATTTTTGGCTTTATATGATTCTTTGTTGGTGTTCCTGTGAGTGATTTTCTTTTAAGTTTTATTGACATAAAATTCATATAAACGACATAAACGAGTTTGAGTTTGTGTTTGGTATAATTTTCAAGTTATTAACGAATCTAATCGGTGGGATTTTGTTTTTATATTTGAATGTCTTTCAACCATCACAAATACTAGATACTAGATATGATGAATATTTATTTATTTATAGGTTTTTTATTTAAGTAGATCCATATGAGTAGTGTACTACTTCATTTGTTCTGCAAAGTTGTTACATAATTTGAGTTAAATCGTTTTGGTCCCAACGAAACCAAAAATTTAAAAATTTGTGTTATATAAAATATAAATATAAAATAAAATATAAAATATGAAAAAAAAATAGTTCTGATCTGACTATAGTAAGGCTATTATTGATTATGACAGTTTTATTTATTGCGTTGTTTGATATGATATATTTTCCAAACTTACTTCTGTTATGTAATGTATGTGTTCATAGCAATTTATTTTATGTGATTTAAACTAAAATTATTGTTAACTGCGAAACTCAAGTGGCAATGGGCAGGGCACATTGCACGCAGAACTGACGGTCGTTGGGGCTCGAAAGTTCTGAAGTGGCGGCCACGTACCGGACGATGCAGTGTAGGTAGGCCTCCCATAAGGTGGACCGATGATTTCGTGAAAATCGCGAGAAGCAATTGGATGTGGGCCGCGCAGGACCGGTCGTTGTGGAAATCTTTAGGGGGGGCTATGTCTAGCAGTTGAAGTCTATTGGCTAAATGATGAAACTAATATTTTAAAAATTACTTACTTTGCCTGTTTCTTTCTGAAAGTCGCATCCCCGGTTGTTGTACGGCGAATGGTCAAAGACTAGTTGCAGGTTAGTGCCAGTGGCAGTGAAGGCGATCTCCGTATGGCCCTCTCGACAGCCGCTCGTGAACCTCATCTGGCGCTCCTCCGAAGGCCGGTCGCGGTACCCCGTGTACCTTACCTGCAACAATAGGTTTAGTACTTATTATTTTTCTGTCGTAATTTAAAGGCGAGGCAAGGTGACTTTGGGAAGATGGCATAGTACAAGAAATGTATAGGTTCTCGTAATATATTCTTTTAATAATTCCTTCTATAGTTTTTGTAACACTTAAAAGCCGTTAAGCGATACTATGGATATTAGTTTATTCTGTGTGAACTATCCCGTAACCCTCTTGTAGATTGATCGTTTACAATCCTTATCAGATGGTCCTATTTGTATGAAAACTAGATGTTTGATATTATAATTATTCTAAAGAAAAAATCCTGTGACGTCCACGCAAAAGGTTTGAAGATAAGATTGAAAACGTTCTTATAAAGGCAAGAAAAAAATGTTAGGACCGTGCAGGTGGAGTGGCAATAGTCTCGGTCTCGTGTCTACCCTTATGGGTATATGGGCGTAAGAATAGGTTTATAAATATTATATAAATGAAGATAGTATAGTAGTACGAATTTTCTTACAAAATGCTTTTCACCAAATAATGTTTCAGGGCAGCATTAAATAAAAGCTTAATTATATTTTAAAAAAAAACAGTTTATTATTCTACATCTTCAATAAAAAGGTTGCCTTTTTCGCCTTCATTCAGTTCGTGTAATATTTTAAATATATAATTCATACATTATTAATAGTTTGTCAGTGAGAATATAATAATATTAGCTTCTACATTTTTTATAGAAATGTCGGTAGACATATCCAACGAAGAAATAAAACATGATATTGTGGAAATCATAATAATTCGGACGTAATAAAAGATTATATATTGTAACGAAGTCATTCCAACAATGCCAGTATTTTGCTAATTTAAGATTTTGAATGCAGCTACAATTTTTTTAGAGTGGTCAAATGGGAAGGTATCGTCCAACCCCGGTATCACTGGTAACGATTGTTTCATCCTAGGCGTGAATCAGGAGTAAACTCAAAGACGACAGTAATCCAACTCTTATCTTAATTCCCAGATAGAGTAGGACACAGATAGGTTAAAGCAATAACTTCAAAGATTACAACATTAATGTTATCATAACAAGATACGATAAAAAATCTAAGCCATTCTTTTGATATTCCTGAATGTATAGTTAAATAAAAATATCTCTAATATCGTAATAAAAAAAAATAAACAAAACAAAACATAATCCAATACGTTAAAAATTAAAAACCGGGGGTAAAGATAAATTTATAGGTGTTTCTAAAACAATAAAGAAAAATTATCTCCTTAAATAGTTTTTACGCATATATTTAATTTAAATATAAAATAAAAGAAATTAACAATAAAAGAAAACTTACTTCACTCTCTCTGCTAAGCCTCTTAAAAAGGTCGTCCGATTCAAATTTCCCTTTCTGATCGGGCACTACCCGCGGCATTTTGAAAATAAATCTTTGTTTCGGAGGCTCATAAAGTCCAATCGAGTCAAAAGGCAGCATGCCGGCCAAAGCCGAAGGGTCACTCATGGCATGCATTTCTCTTTTTACACAACTATCATCACAAGATAAACTACTCTTGTTCGTAAGAGACGAGATCAAACGCTACCGAACGACACAAATTTGACAACCGCTCACAACAATAGTAAAACGCAAACTAGCGGCGGAACGGCGATTCAGAATTCCGTGGCTGCAATTCGAGGCCGAGAGAGAAGAGGAAACCTCGTGTAGGCGGAGTCTCGCGATGGTGGGGGCCCACGGACCAATAGGGGCGCCATTCGACACCACCCGAACGCCCCTCGTGATACTTTCGGGAGCTTTCATGCGAAAAGAGGGTTTCCCCCTTCAAAATATTTCCAAATAAACACTGTAAATGAGACGAGCACATGAATGTATAATGATGGGCATTATCCGCCGTCGACGTTTGAAGTGTTTTATATATTTGTAACGGAGCTTTTGTCCCTTTTGTTCAGCCGAATTTGTAATAAGTAGATGTTAGTTTTATAAAAGGGAATACGCGTTGCAGGATCCGATAAATGTCAAAGGAAACTTGATATTTTTGACAGTATCAATAGCAGTATGTAATACATAAAGCTTATGAAATGGGGATGGACACATTATTGTAGCCCAGAATTATAACGAAATCCGTTTACTTAATAGCAGTTGTGTTAAATTTGTCTTAGATCTCGTAGTAGTTTTGTTAATTTGATTTGTATATATTATTACTTTGTAAAAAATATTATAATGGTTCAGGATATCCGCCCTCTATAGAATATTTAATCTAATAAAGTAGCGTGAAAGAGTCAGATTGACAAGTGTATACCTAACGATTCATTAGCGTTCGTCATTACTACTGGGTTGTGATGATTGCAATAAGTGGTATCTTAAAGGATTCTTCTTTCAAAGGTGTTATTAATGAAAAAGTCATGAATGAAGATCACGAAATGGGTATTCAGTACGCACAAATGCTCATTTACGTTACGTGTGGAAGGCAGATGAAAATTTGGTCTGTGAGTACTTCTAAGCGCGGAAGAAGAGAAAGACGAATACTTCAAGTAAAGTACTTTAATATCTTTGTGATCGAACTCCTCTGAAACAGCTCGACAAATTTCAGTCAAATTTGGCCAACTATTTTCTTATTGAGGACGCGGCTTTAAGCTTAAAACCAGATAACTTTAACTTAAGCACAGATAGTAAGAAGATTGAGGTTTACCTAACTCCTGCTCATTTCATTTCAATCGCAATTTGTATTGAAGTCCTTGTAATTGTATTAAATTTGTTAGGTAATGTGTGTGATCCAGTGCCTAGGGATAGATTGCCTAAATCGTGCAGGTAATGTATAAAATAAAACTTATTTTATATTTTACCAAAGCATTGCATAGAATGACTATTGAACATCAGGGAATGACTATTAAAGTCTGAAACGAAAGCAAAAGCTCTTCAGTGTAACCATTTCTGAACTACATTCCTAATTTTAAGGATTAATTTGATATTGTATATTCACTGACGTGGCTTCTTAAACGTTTCTAACGTGTCATGGAATAGCAATGGATGTCCTACGCATATACAGGACATCTAAACGTATCTTTTCATAGTATGGGCTAAAATGGATTGTATATTACTTACTACTTTCTAAATCTTTAGAATACGGCACGGACGGAAGAGTCTAACACTTTGCACATTTCTAATAAATAAAGAATAAATAAAGGAAAGAAAAATTTCGACACAGGCGGGAATCGGCGGGAAAATTAAAATTCGGAGGTAGGAAACGCAAATACTACTTAAACGTGTAAAAGAAATAAAGGATAGAAGAATTTCGCACTGGCAGCCAATTGACACGGTGGCTCAGTTGGCAGAGCGTCGGGGCGTATACCCGAGGTCGCGGGTTCGATTCCCGCCTGTGTCGAAATTTTTCTTTCCTTTATTTATTCTTTATTTATTAGTAATAATCCCCACATGAGGTTTTCATGAACAAAAAGATTTAAACTTTGCACATTTATAGTTTATACAGAGATTTTTAAGAAACACACATTAACAACTCACGTCTATTATCCCTTGAAGGGGTTGGCAGAGCTTCGGAATAAGAAATTCCGCACCCACTTTTGAAAGTTATGTAAGGATGAGATTGTAAAACAAAGGTTTTTGAGGATGGGTCTCCAACTGCATCGCCCAAAAATCACTTTAAAAGCTCCGATACCCCCTTAGCTATCTCTTTAAAACACCCAAGGGAAGAAATTGGGTAGTGCTATTCTTAGCCGACACTACACAGCACAATGAAATTATGCCTTTGAATATATAGAACCAAAAAAAACACACTACCATGTACTTAATTGACACACTAAATTGACACGTGTATGTAAAACAAACACTTTTATTTATTATCAAAATAAGAAAAGATTATTATTTTTTAATTTGACATAATTCTCCTGCACGTGGATAGGCCAATTGAAAAGGAAATTTGGCACAGTGATCAAGTGGACTTTGCTAAGTGTCGCATTGAGCATACCATTGAGGAATAAGTGACGAAAAATCTATCTTCCCATTGAAGTCAATACAAAAAAGTTAATGGTTTCTCATTTAGAGCTCGGCTTAAAGCTTAAGACTGGCTGCACAGATAGTAAGAGGACCGAGGTAGGCCCTACTTTGTCTTAAGCAGAGCAATGCAGTTTTATAGTGTCACTGAAATTGTGGCCGATCTTCAATCACTGGACATTCGAATCATAAAAACTCAATCAAGAATGTAGCAAAAACATGCTTTTTCATGTAATATCTTCATCAGATAAAGATAAACGCGTTCCATTAGTACCTTCATCTTAAGATTGGAAGACGCCGCCAATAATATTGTCAATTGAAGAACACGGGAGCGGCTCCGAACAGAAGTGTTATCTGTTTGTCGTCACAGTATCAATTTCATTCACGAGATGTTATCTCTCTCGCTTCACTTACTATCCATTATAGATACTTACTCTGTAAATGCATGTCCTTTTACATCGAGTTTTTAGACGGAAGGACTTTATCCGTTTTCTCTTAAGACGGGCATTGAAGTTTTTTTAAGGAAGATTTTTCAAAAAGTGCAACAGTCTCGGATAAATTAGGCCATTTTTTTAACGTAGGATAAAATGTTTTTAAAATAAGTCATGATCGTATGTGGGAGGCAACATAAAAAAAATACTGGACAGACCTTTAGCACAGTGAATACAAATTAATTAGACATACGTAAGTACAAACATTTTCTCACCGCCGCCGCCGCCGTTAGTTTCCATTGGAGTGGGCAGAGACATATCGATCGCCACTCTATAAACTAATGTGGTCAAAAAGGCAGGTGTCTGAAGTATAAAGAATAACAGAGCATGTATGGGAAAATTTATGGATGTGAACGAAGCTAGAGAGACTTGCCAGGATCGTACAAAATGGCGATCGATAGTCTCTGCCTAGCCTAATGGGAGATTAGTTAGAGTGCATTTGTATATTCATAGTCTAGACTTGGCTTGTCTTGTCACACAAGTGCAGGTCGAAATTAAAAGTTTGGCTTGAAGATTCAATATAATAATGTAAAAGAAGTGTAAAAGCCTAAAAAAATATAAGCAGTCTCATTATTATTTTGATTCAAATATTATATTTGAAAGGTGTGGGCAGGAGTTGATCAAAATTAACATACACAATAGAGTGATCTTTGATCTCACTAGGAAAACCAAAGAGTGATATTGTTTGATGAGAAAAAAGTGTATTTGTCACGTTTCTTGTTCGCTCATGAAGATTGCAACGATATCCCGCAGCGAGTTAATGTATTCACCCCCATGCACTATTTGATCTTTTATATAAAATAATGAGAAACAGCACATACTATAATTGTACTCGTGAATGTCATTTAATTGTCAAAGTCACGTGATGTTCAGAAGTATTGGTACCTCTGCCAACCCCTTCGGGGATATTCGGCGTGAACGTTTATGTTTATGTTATGTTTATGAAATTGTCCAACATTTCGAAAATACGGAATAACGGACGGATAAAGAATGGTCTTACTGGTACATTTATTAACGGTGAAACATTTAAGCATCTACCTTGAATATTAAGAAATAAAAATCATTCTTACTTATTTCTTTCCCAAAAATAGGCAGCCAGGGCTTCGGAATCAACAATATCTCAGCTACTTTTGAATTACACTACACTAGGAATGTATGTAAGTACATATACATACATACATACATATACTCACGGCTTTAAATCCCTAAAAGGGGTAGCCAGAACTAAGGAATAAGAAATTCCCCAGCCACTTTTGGAAAGTTGAGATGGGGAAAAGATGGCGAAATAAAGGTTGTTGGTGATGGGTCTCCAACCACATCAATACCGTTAGTCGCCTCTTACCCCACCCGAAGAAATGTACTAGAAGTATGTATGTATGAAATATATAAGTATCGCATGATCGTATCGTTCAGATTAGGTTCAGAAATCTCGGCATGAATTAACGCATTTTCTAAATTATGTTTCACACTGTCACTGTGTATTTATGCAGGGTCACTAATGTCATTACAGTGGAAGAAGCGAGTGAAGGTAGGCGTCCCAAGTCTGAAGACTAAGAGAGCATTCATTTATGAAAAGTTTGATGAATGTTAATTAAGCTTGAGTGATTTGCCAGTTTCGTACGTAGAAGGCGGCGATCGATAGTCCCTCCCTAGTTCAATGGGAACTATTGACGTGAATATATGCAAGTTTGTTAATATGTATGTACCCTAAGGGTCAAATACGCCATTGCTGATAAGTATACGTATTTTTACTAAAACTCTGATACAACTGCGGTTGACCGTGTGGGCGGTCGAACGATAACCGACTGTTACAAAGGACGTGTACAAGTGTTCAGACTGATTCCCACGCCCACGCCACTCGTTTGTGTGAAACTGAAACGATTTGATACCGAAACAAACATATGTATTCTACTCTATTATTTACTTCTTATACTTTGGTCGTTAAGTTCATTGTATTGGGTGGCCGAGGTACATATACTTTGAGCATTCCGTGACATTCTGTTACCAGGTGGGAGTATCCACATCCACTTTTTGCCTGGACAGTCCAATCACGTCACGTGATATGGGGCAGGCTTATCGCTTTGTATTTACACACTGTCTCATGACTAAGTACAACTTTGTTTTTTTTCACTAACGTAGGATATATAAACCATCAACACAAGTTTAAGTGAACTAATTCTTGGTTGTTAATCTTTGAATCTGAAATAAACAGAATAGCATACAAGTTTCACACGTGATTAACAGATGTAATTCTCACCTTCAAAGAATACTATTTTTTCACACTCTATAAATCACAATACAGCTTTATTCATTTCATGTTTGCTTTTGTACAATGGCCGTAAAGACGTATAATTAATTGATTATTAAAACTGTCTCAATGTCGCACAAAAAATTGCATTGACCGTGTCCCAAAAACAATAAAAAGCAAACAATGCAGTTATGACGGGACCAAAAGGGTTAACAAATAGGAACATGTTTGATCCCATTAATTTAATTGTAACAATAGTGACAATACTGCCCGGTAGGGTTGTTCACCTAGCAAACTACTAGCTGCATAAAATTGAACATTGAAATAAGAATACACTTTTTTCTATAAAGTTATATTTGAAGAGAATATAAATAAATGTGCTTTCTAATCCTCTTTCAGTCTTGTTATTTTATTTGAATAATAGGTATCAATATGTAGAACTTAAAAATAATAATAATAATGAGCTAGTGACATATAAATCTAAATTAATGAAATTAAATCGGGGCGTTCCCCAGGGATCAATTCTAGGACCAATATTATTTATTATTTATATTAATGACATTTTTCAATATCCAATATCTGAAGCAGTCATTTACGCAGGAGAATTTTTTAGTGCATAAGCGGTCGCGCCATCGCAGATGCCCTCTCTCGTCCTTATCTCCCGTAACCCAGTGGAACGGAGTCCGCTACGACTGGCGGGAGGTTCGGATGCAGTCTCTGGCCGGAAATCAATACTCTACCTCAACTACCGCCCTAGGCCATCGACATTGCCTTGCTAGCTCGCCGGATCCGCCAGGATTCGAAGCTTATCAGCGTGAGCTGCCTTCACCGCCGAGTTAGACTTATGCACGTTGCGGGAGGTATCCGCTCGATAACCCTGTCTGCTAACACAAACAGGGCCTCTCACCGGGTTTAGCCCACGAGCCGACGTGGTTTACCGGGGTGTGGCCGTTGTGTGCACAACAACTACTTGGAGCCACCGGTGAGAGTTTGTAGACTGCCTGTCAGTACGATTTGCCTCCCTATAAGTTACAGGGCCAGCTGGCAAACCTATCAAGCACCCTACTACACCCCGGACACACACACACAATATATGACGGATAGAATTAATGACGTAAGTATAGTTGCATATGCGGATGATACCAATGCCATTGTACAAGGAAAACATATAGGAGATGTAACCGACAAAACCAATAAAACTCTTGACCTATTTCACAAGTGGTTTAGTAGCAACAATTTAAAAATAAATTCCTCGAAATCGTATGCAATGTTATTTCGACATACATCAAAAAACACAGAAAATGTAGATCTAACTATGTGTACTAACAAAATTGCAGTTGTAAAGGACATTAAATTTTTAGGTGTAATGATAGACTGTTACCTAAATTGGAAGCCTGAATTGAGTTCTTTGGAAGCAATTCTAAACAGTGCATGTTATGCGATTAGGAGTTTGAGAGATGTCCTTACTCGAGATCAATTAACCAGTGTATATTATAGTTTGGTAGAATCTAGGATTAGATATAGAGTGAAATTTTGGGGTAATAGTTATTCTTCAATACATAGTATAAAACAAAGTCGCTTTCGCTGTATGTCCGTATGTATGCTTAGATCTTTAAAACTACGCAACGGATTTTGATGCGGTTTTTTTTAATAGATAGAGTGATTCTTAAGGAAGGTTTGTATGTATAAATCAATGCATAATATAGTAGAGAAACACTGATAAATTTAAAGGTTTCTAATGTGATGTCGTAAATAAGCACGTTTTTTTGCGCTTATATTGCAAACGCTGGCTGAACCCTACGAGATAGACCAAAATAATGTACTACAGTATTGTTCACCTTAAAAAGTTCAACAAAAAAGTCCGCGATGGTATATGTCTATCTCTTAGGGATAACCCAGCATAACCATTTTTATTCTTTACTAAAAAATGGTTATTTACGAAGTGATTTTAAACAATACAGCATTAATCCTTATCCAATTAAGTACCTTAAATAAATTGTGCATTTATTATAGATCAATATGTTTTTTACAGCATGTAATTTAAGTGAATATTACCGAAGATATTACAAATTTAAAATGCAGGGTCGTAGTTGTTTGCGCCGGGCGGGGCGCGTGCCTATAAATAGCGCGTCGATGGCCGCGCTTCGCCTTCTATCCGACTTAGCTTAGGTACACTCCTTTGCCTCGCCAGGGCGGCCTTCAGCCGCCCGGCACACAAGTTATGGTGACGCCGCACAGGCCGCAGGGCCAGCAGCACCGAACCGGTGGGGTTTTAGTCGGTAAAAGTCCGACATACCCCCGTCGCTCTCTCGAGCGACATTAGGTTAGATAGGATTAGCTTAAAACCATATTTCTTGGTATTTCTTCCATTAAGACTTTGATTTGAATTTAGAGTTAAGATAATTTAGTATTAGGGCGAGCATTTTCAATTATTGAAAATCGTCGGCGTATGTCGCGCTGTCAAGAGTAACGTCTAAGCAAAACATGTTTGTATTGGCTAATGACAAAAAAGCTGTGAACGTTGTGTATAAGGACATTCTGTAGTAGGTATATTTTGCATTGCACCCGTGCGAAGCCGGGGCGGGTCGCTAGTATAATATAAAGAAGGCTCTTATATGCCAAAAACGGGCTATAAGAATAATAGTGAATATTCCTCCTTGGGCTGTTCCCAGTCTGTATGTTTTAGTTTTGCTAACTGATTTATTTAAAAACCTGAGCAAAATAGAATCAGAGGAGGATAGCCATAAACGTCTCCAATCAAGACGAAAGGACTTAAAAGTCGATGTATGTACTCCAAGACTGGAAGTTGCAACCCATGTTGCCAGTCACCAGGCAGTAAAACTGTTTAATAAATTGCCGGTAGTAATAGTAGTAGTAATCAATTTTAATGTTTTTTTAAGATATCGTCGTGACTTTTCTACTTTATTGTGACATTTAATATTTTTATTTAATTTTTTTTGACATGATAATTATTAATATTTTGACATGTATTTAATTCATAAAATAATTTTGACTTAGCTATGATTTTTATTAATGTTTAAATTTGTAAAATAACTGTATATTCTTTTTGTAATTTATTATTAATTTGAAGTAGTTTGTTATACCTTTTTATAAATTCGACGCAATGTATATTGTAATGAATAATAAATAAATAAATATGTCTTATCTTAAGTCATATGCAACCTTTTAAGTCAGAGAGAATTTTAAAGTTAAAGTTCATCAACAAAATGATAGCAGACATATAGTGTGCAGCTAAGTGTGTTTGTGAGTAATATATTTTATTTGTGGTAATAGCGAGAGTCTAAATATGGTCTGAATAGATATTTCAGTCCGAAGCTTTATACTGTGCATATACTGACTGAGATATTGTGCTTAGTAAAGTTACCAGCCAGTCTTGTTGAAATTCACACATCTGTTGTATTGTATGTAGTTATAGTACGGTTGATCATTTAAACTGTATTAAATTTACTTACCTATCGGGAAACTCCACGTGCAATAAAAACTATGGATTAGATTTATTACAGAAGGGCCTATCGATACTATCATTCTATAACCAAGCTAAGCATAAATTCATTTTAGCAGTATACTTCATTAGAGTGTGCGAATTTCATTAGGTAGCACTAATAAGCTAATTAACGGTGATAAGCTTGTCCCATATGACGTTAATACACTGTCCAAGCAAAATGTGTTCAGAGTATGAACACCATGTGACAAAAATGGTAAGTGATATTTAGCATTAGATGTATTAGTTGATCTGCCATTCCTTCGGAGATACACGGCATGAACGTTGAGTTGAGAGAGTTGAGTTTGAGTAGTAGACAAAGCGTTGATTTAATATAATTCATACCAATCCCGTTCGTCTCAAGTTCGGCACTCTTGCAACTCAAAAACTTTAAGTCGTTAAATTTCTAAAACCCGTCAAATATTGTTTATGCTGGCCATTACGACTCAACAGGGTTAAAAGACTTTTGTCTTTGCCGCGCAAGCTGGCATTCGGAAGACAACGCACCCTCATAAAAGGCGTGCCAAAAAAAGTGCTTAATGGTTTCAGATCCTATTTGGAAGCAATAAAATTCGACAAAATTAGTCTTTGTCCGCTTTGTAGCCCAAAGTAGTGCAGATGTAGATACGATGCGATGCTAGTGCGGCAGGGGCAGACCAGACCCAACCGGATTGTCTTTTATTCTTCAGAACTTTTGTTTTAGGGGCGTGTAAACGTTCTGAGGACTGAATAGCGGTGACTTTGAAACTATTCACTTAATGCTACCTGGGAATGAGTAATGGACGGCAATTTTGCTTTATTTGTGTACACACAATTAGTATCGTTTTAAATAGTGGCATTCATTTTCTAAGCGAAAATAATGTTGCATGCTACTAGATGCTAGGACCCTTAGTTTACCGTGTTTTTATTAAGATATTTTCGAATATTGTGGTATTTTTAGTTGAGTTTGTATTAAAAGAGTGTCAGGCTAAGTTGTCAGCTAATCAATGTGGGGATGGGGTTTCCCCCCTTTCATTCTTCGATTATTGTGTAGGCGAAAAAGTAGCTACATCCAGCTTACTAATTCTGGACACCTAATGATAAAATTCGTCTATCATCGCGTATAGAGACATGCGGCGCAAAAACAAGACAATATGCATTCATTTTATAATCACATATTTTACGTTTATGTAATGAAAAGTTCAACGTGTTTGTTCAAGTTGAATTTTTTATTCAGAAGGAAATGGTTTTATTTACATGTTATCTTATTTTACTACCACATTCAACAAACCACAAGTGACAGGATACGCGCTTATTACAAATTTTATCTTAAAGTCGCATTGAGATGAGAGTTGAGTTGATTGAAGTAAGAGAGATATTTGTCAGGATCGTACAAACGAAGATGCAGTCAGAGCAGAGTGTACCTATAAGAAGTGGTTTAAAGTAAGATAACTAATCACAGGTATGAACCTGTGATTAGTTTTTGTGATGGAAACTCAATAGTCTCTGCTTATGCTAGTGGGAACTCTAGGTCCACCCAGATTATATGTCAAATTAGTATCGGTTCAGTCGTTTAGAAATTCTTCATATTAACATTCTTATACCACGCTATTAGTACCCAGTGCGGTAGCCAGAGACTATCGATTGCCATATTGGAAGATCCTGATAAGTATTTTCCTAACCTTTTCTTAAAATATTTTATTAATATTTATGACACGAACATATCTGAAGGTACGACATATAGTATATAAATACATATGTAGTAAAACCTATTGAATGGGTAATAAGGGGATTTACGATTTTTTATTTTAACTCTTCAAAGTTTTTACAAATATACATACATACATACATACATATTCTCACGCCGTTAGTTCCCATTGTTTGTACGATCCTGGCAAACCTCTCTAGCTTCATTCACATCCATCAATCTTTTCATACATGCTCTTTTATTCTTCGTACTTCGGACACCTGCCTTTTTGAGCACATTTTCTATTTGATCTAAATGTGTCCTCCGAGGTCGTCCTCTACTAACATTACCTTCCACATTGGCTCTATATATCTCTTTCACCACTTAACTGTCATCCATCCTCTCTATACAAATATACAAAATAATAAACGAGTATATATTTGGTTTTAAAACTCAAAGTCCGAACTAATTACTTCCTACAGGTTTTACCAAACTGATAAAACATCTATGAGATATGAGAATAACCAGACCTGTTTTAACTATGTTGTAATATTGTATACGCGTGATTACAAATATGTCACTAACAGGTTTTTAGTTCCGGTTGTAAGTTAGCGGAGGAAATTATTATTGACGAACTGCATTATTTCTGTGACGTTGAGAGTCGATGTGTGGTGATTAATATGCATATAACAATCAATAATGATCGCGTACATAATTTATGCACCATTTAACTTTCAAAGAAAAAAAATTGGAAGAAATTAAATTTTAATACAACTAACAAGTAATTTAATTATTCAAAATAGATAATTTGGCTTACGATATATTAACAAATATATAAATATATATATATATATATATATATATATATATATATATATATTTAAAATCTGTTAAACCCATTATAAGTTAATTGATGTGTCAGCTTTAAAATAATCATTTTACGTATGCAAATAAGACTAGTTTTTTCCCAGATTAATAATAATAGTATATAGAATAATCATTACCCAATCAATAAATGGAAAATGGAATTCCAAATAAACGTGCTGACGTGGGTGTACTGTACGCCGGACACGATTCTGCTATTGAGAAACGCGTCCTACGTTTTCCTTCTGAGTCATCCTACCTACATACAAAGGGGAAAATCCGTTTATAAGTTATAAAAGGTTTGTATTGGAATGGCAATCATGACGATAATGTATAGTATAGTCACAGATATAGTCTGGAAGTGAAAGTCAAGTTCATGGCTACTAGAACCTATGTTAGCCATTTTATTTATATAATGAAGCAAAAACCAATATTTTTCTATCCTATTGCTTACTGTACTAATATATCATTATGAAGGTACAGATTGAAAGTTTATAAGTTTGTAGGTGGTATTCTCGAGATTTACTGCACACTGCACCACTTCTTAAAGAGCTCATCCAATAATTACTATAGCAATATTTAAATATTCGACTTGTGTATGGGACTCTTGCTTAAGATGAGTAATATCACACCACCAAAATTTTGCTTGATTTCAATTCCTTGAACAAATTCCACAGTCACTTTTGGAAGTTAAGAGGGGAAAATATGGTAAAATAAAGGTTAGGTAGTGATGGGTCTCCAACCGCATCGCCAAAAACTCCATTAAATGCCCCAATACCCTTAGTTGTCTCTTACGTACACCCACGGGAAGGAACAGGGTAGTGCTACTATTCTAAGCCGACTCTACATTCAATGTTAGGAATTACTAGTCACACAAAGATTGACAGCGAATAAATTGCCTTTTTAAAATTTCTGCAGGAACATCCATTGTTCAGGTATAGCTTTTTTTAAAATAAGATCAGCTTTTTGAAGATATTGACAAGGTTTGGCATCTCTTTGATGTAAAAAAATGGTCGGAAGTAGCTTGATGTGATACATGTCACGGCTAAGCGTTAATGATAGGTGAGGAATTGGGTATAATCACATTTGACAATAGAATTTCACCGTGAACGTTGTAATTTAATAATTATCTCTGGATTGAATAAATAGTTTTAACATAAACTCACGTCTATTATGAACATCACTTTAAAACCTAGAGATTCGGAAACGAAGTATATTTTTTTTTAAAGTGCACTTTTACTAGCGTAGTTTTATAATATTTGTAAATCTTTTTATCGATTAAATGGACATTTTATGTTTCTTCTTATCAATGTAAAGAAGGTAAATTTATCTACGAGTAAGATGATAGGAATTGAAAAAAGATATAAAAGGGAAAGTAATCAGTAGCATGTGGCTTGTGAGAGAATGTGAGCATGTATGTTACGTGAGAATGAGAAGTGATAAACTGATAAATTTTGCATACAAAATCTCTCCGTTTCTCACTTCTCACGTGACATGCACTCATACTATGAGGGCAGGTACGAGAGAATGGATGAATTTACAACGCCCAAAAGTTACACATTGTCCCTATTTATTTATTTATAGAGACAATGTGGACGGTAACGTTCAATCAATCAATAATATAGATCTAATCAAATCAAAAAAAAATATAATCGAGAAGTGGATCAATCAATAATAGAGATATAAACAAATCTAAATAAAAAAAAAACGAGAAGATATCTTAAAATGACAGCAATCAACTTGCAAACAACAAAAGGGTATGTATGAAAATATTGAAGAATCTGAACGAAGTGCTGGAGGTTTGAAATATAATTGTCACTTGACGTGCTAGATGTTTAATTTAGAAAAAAGTGTTTAATTTGTTACAATTTATTTTTTTAATTATGTTACACAAATTCGTATAATTTATTACAATGATAGTATTAATTTTGTTTGTGTCAGACGACTGACTTAAATGACAATAAACAAGTTCTTTACATATGATGGATTTTTATTAAATGTTTTATGGTCACCCTTTTTCTACGATCTGGCCAAGCGTGGATGACCAATGACGACGATGACGATTTTATGATCTGGTCAAATGAAGTTGGCCACATCATGAAATGTGACTATTTCATGAAATGATCGATCATTTCAAGATGTGTTCAATTCTACGATATGGCCACGACATATACGTAATAGTCTTTATGATTTAATAAACAACACAACATTTCCCAAATTCAAACAAACGAGAAAAAAAGATCAATCATTTTATTCCGAAAATAACGAATCAACTCTTCAACACCATAGCATTACAGGAAGCTTATTTAGTTGGGTGCGAGCAAACGACACCGTTTATAAATCGTTATCTTCAAATGAACACAATAACAAGTTTAATAATGGCGGTGATTAATGTTCGCGCAGGATGACGTGCACTTTGCACCGCGCCGCGCCCGCCATTCCGCGTGCCGCCACCGCCGCCGTTCCCGCCAACCGGGAGGCGCGAACATAAACAAATGCAAACAACAAAATTTTGCAGCATGCATAGTAAAACTGCAATTTTACTAAAAATATAAGTACTTTTATTAAATGACATGTTTGTTATTTTTTTACTATTATAAGGGTGGACAACAATTATACATGCACAACTCAATATTGTAACGTTACGTGTCTTAAGTCTTAATCCCCTTATGGAAATAAAACCTAAGACACGAAACGCGGAGAGCAAGGAGACTAATAAAACAAGAAAGAAGTTACACCAGTCTATTAAAAATTAGATGTACACAATACAAAAATATTACAAGAAGGAATTATATAAAATAAATATAACTAAATAACGATACTGATGCGATTCCAAACTTCCACGTTCTGGCTAGAGCAAAGGTATTAGTAATCTCCAAAACCAGTAGTATAGCCGGCGAAATCAAAGGTCCAGATATCAATCTTTGATGATTTTTAGTCCACAAGCCAATAAGACCAAATGATTGGTCACTTCGGAATACCACTCTGACTGGTTTAACAAATTCTGCCAGGGTATAAAATTATATATATTATTCTTAGGTGTTTTTAAGCAAAAGGACACCAAGTAGTAAAGGTTGTTCAATATAACAACGGTAGTAGTAGCTATCCGAAAAAATCTTCAGTAAGATATACTTTTTAAGGATCTCTTGTAGAATGATAAATCCGTTCCTCCTCCATAAAAAAACATCTTGACAATCAATAAAAAATCCCAATAGACAATAAAACCTAAAAGAAGGATTTTTTAAAAAGAGTTTCAGTTAACATAAAAAGATGAAAACAGATAAATTTGAATAAGTAAAATGTCCTAGCCTTACATTAAAAATAAAAATAAATGCCTGCGCTATCATTTTACACACCAAAAATGAATTAAAATTATATCATTTAACATATTTTAAAACTATCTAACCTTCGTACACAAACACATTGAAAATTGGCCTAGACCTCGCTTTTATAACATACCCTTTTTATATTATAAATCGATAAAGGACATCAAACTAAACAACTTTGCCCATGGAATGCCTATCTAAAATATTGTAATTATCAAAATAAAATAATAATTAAAAATTGTCGTACCTAGTTCAAACTGAGAATGTATAGAATGAGATTCCTTGCTTCAGTGAAAATAAAAAATAAAAAAAAACAATTGATCTATGGTGTAAACAAAATCATAACTCTTTTCGGTATTTTCCAGTTCAATCGCTCGCTTACCGGTTTATTTTCATGATATTATTTTTCAACGACAATCAATAGAACTGGAAAATACCGAAAGAAGTAATATTTTTGTTTACAGAGCGAATAGCATAGATCAAATGTTTTTTTTTATTTCTTATTTTCACTGAAGCAAGGAAACTCATTCTATACATTCTCAGTTTGAACTAGGTACGACAATTTTTTATTATTATTTTATTTTGAAAATTACAATATTTTAGATAGGCATTCCATGGGCAAAGTTGTTTAGTTTGATGTCCTTTATCGATTTATAATATAAAAAGGGTATGTTATAAAAGCGAGGTCTAGGCCAATTGATCACTAAAGAAAAGTTTAAGATAAAATAAAATTTGACAACTCTCAGCTCCGTCGTTGCCATAACAACAACAAAATAAAAACAATAACATAAACCAGAGAAATAAAAATATTATCGACAAATCGCAGAAAAATAATAAAAAGGAACTAAACAATGATATATAACCGCAGGAGACTAACATAAAAGGAAATAAATAATAATAAAACGGATTAACAATATTTACAGGTAAGGTTTTATATATTACAATATTTCATGATATATTTTTTTCAATACTTATTTTTTCTAATTGAAAACACAAAAAAAGTATATTCCAATTCATTTTTGTTATAGAAATTAATATTAAGCAACTGCTAGCAACACTGAATTCCGCGCACCCGGGCCAGCCAAATGACCAGACATTATTTAATTGAAATAAAAGAGAAAGGGTGACGATTGTAATAGAAAACATAAAGAAGGGTTCACATTTTACTTGAATGGAGCGATGAAATATTGCGCCAGCCGTGCACACAGCAGTTGTACCCCAAATAGGTATGTTAATTAATTACATTCTATAAATGGTGACATTCTATTTTTATCTTTATTTCATTATTCAAAAATAATGTGCAAATTGAACACTAATGTAATTAAAGAAAATAGAAATATACTCCACTTTTTTTACGATTTCCAACATAATGGTGAAACAAGAATAATAAATCACTTTTTTAAAAATACCTTATTTGCAGTTGTTTTGTCATTCCATTTGATCTAAAGTCCAGCCCGTGTTGTTTACCATCTTCGGAGGACAAAATTGTAGACATAGAAATTGTTCACAGTCGGAGTTTCTCTAATGATCCCGTCACGACGCAGTGCACCCTCGTCTTCGCTCCCTACTGTGTGACTTCAAAAACTCTTTGTGATCTTTACTTTTTAACACTTCAATGCTTGATTTGTGCGAATTTGTGACATCTCAGAATATCGATTGACACGTCATCTTTTTGTAAATGTTTGTATTGCGTATTGCTACCTGGATGTACAAAAAATAAGGGCGCTCCGATTGTATCGACAAAACTATAACTTTTATGCTTTTAAGTATAAATGACGTTTTCATGGACGAGTCGTTGACTTTATTGTTGTTCGTAATAGATATATCAAAATGAAACGATCCATAACATTCGCTTACTTGATATTACGTCAACGCATTCTAGCAAATGTGATCGGCCTTTTGGAATTCATTACATCTTTTGTGCAAGAACTTGAAAAATAAAATAACTCATATTGTATTCTTTGCATAAAATATTTAGTAGGTGGCACGTTTAAGTCACGATATTTAGTAGTAGTGTTGCAATGCGATCCAAGTTACCTTCGTACAGTTAGTACAATGCATTTTTACGACCCGTTTTGTTGCAATAAATTAAATTAATTTTAAGCAAAATGTTATAGTAAGGGCGAGGCGTGAAATGGAATTGTCGACGCGGACTGAGTCAAACATATTGATATTTTAATTAGATTGACAAAGTAGTTTCTGGCGACACGGCGGGCTCCATGCGAGCTCTTTGAACCCGTGTAATGGCACCCCGTGGACTAAATTTAAGGGTTGTCGGGCTGTCCTTTGTCACGACACAATATTTACTAGTAAATGCATTAAAGTAACAATACTGCACAAGTTTTTTAACTTTCAGAGGCAGTTTCCGCGTTATCGTTTTCAAAAGCTTTGCAAAAGTGTACTAAGCTGTAATTATGTTTATAGGAACGCTGCAGGTAGCCATTCCGGCAAAAAATATCAGCTTTTGTTAATAAGACGTTACATTTTGTTAGGATTTTAGTTACGTAGTTAGAAATTTGTTTTATTTTTAGTTTCTAAACAATAACCCGCCTGTATAGTTATCCTTTTAACTTTATGCTAAGTTATGATGATAGAGCTTCCATATGATAGAAACTTACAATCGGTGCGATTAGTGACACTGATCTAAACAGTAAAAAGATGTTTAAAAGACAGGCGATGTCTATATCAAAACCAGCTAGCTACCCCTATCCGAATATAAAGCATAAAGCCAGAGTTATTAAACTGTTTTCACTTAGATCAGTTTATGGCATCACGGTAAAATTAAAAATCCATTTACCACCTTCAACGTAACTGCGAAACCTTGTGTCAAAAAGTTTTTAGACTGCTAAGTGCATTGGCCATATTCTTATCGTAGCTATAGTCGTTTTTTTACCATTCATATGAATTAGAGAGTAGTATACTATGCTATTCACGATCGTGACCTTTAGACAACGAATACAAATTTCGCTTTTCACAAACCATATTTCCATTCCACCCTCGCCTACAAAACAAAAAACCGTATTCGTGCGAAATTCCCAAAAAACAAAGTAAATAGCAAATTCGAGCAGTATTTCTGTACTCCTGGGCGAGTCAATTAGTCAAAGCAGTTACAATGAGTGAGGGCGGGCAGCACCCCGGAGGGCGCGTTGCGACTGTTAGGACTATTGCTACAGAATGCGACCTCCTGCCGAGAATTTATCTCTCGTGCTGTGTTCCGGCTACTAGTTACTCTAATTTATACAAAAACATGGATTACGCGGGAAATAGTTCTAAATGTTGCGAATTCGATTTAATTAACTAGAAAAAGCTGTGTAGAGTTGGCTTAGAACGGCTCACAACTATTTCTTCCCGCGCGTGTCTTAAGAGCTGACTAGGGGTTGTGGGAAATCGCATCACCAACCACCCAAAATGTTTCCATCTTTTGCCCACTCAACTTCAAAAGTGGGACAGGGATTTGTAATTCTGAGATTCTGGGTACGCCTTTTTAGGGTTATTAGCCTTAAAAATTATGTAAGTATGTCTTTCGCCATATGAATGTCACGACAAATATATATATATATATATACTATTTATAAAGTTAACTCAATTATCCTCTTCAGTCAACTTTTTTTTCAATAAGACGTAGCATGTCGCATCAAAAGTAGTATGTTCCCCTACAAATAAAAGTGTTTTTTTACATCTTCATAGTGTTCAAGAATATGTGCTACAATACTAGTCTGGCGATGATATTGTGTCGTACGACTAAAACGCACTTGTAATATGAGTTAATGAATTTCAAATAGGCTGTTGTATTTTTTGCAATAATTAGTTGACCTCCTCGGGAGCTGGCGGGCCCCAGAAATTGCTGCAGGCAAACTATCTGCGAAATGCGTGTAATTATTTATTTGCTAGCGCACCCTCGCTCGCACCCACTTCGGCCCTTGCATAGCGCAAACAAATAAATGCAATACGAACAATGCCTACAAAATATTCCAGGCATTCGTTTTATTATTTTTAAGTATATTCTCATCGTGCGTTTCACAGACGATGTAGAATGCGTTTAATTCAGTGTTTAATAAAATGACCTCGGCTTAACGGGTATCAGTTTTCGTAAATCTTCAATGAATAGAACAGCTACAATAGTAGCTGCCAAAGCTGCAGACTACTCCCAACAAACGCCGGTGAGCGCCGCACAACTATTTTGACATTTTAATTTTACCCTTTGCTCAAAATCCTTTTGAATGGTTGGGGGCGCGAGTTGAGCCTTTCTGTAACATGTATCCTCGTCGCATTGCAGTGAAAAGTGATTGACGTTTATCGCTCGGATTAAAATACAATTAAATTAAATTTTAAATGGAGCATCGAACATCTGAACATCTAAACAGCAGCGTTCAGAGTATCGGAATCATGAATAATTATTCAAAATACAGGATACACTCGGTACAAATGGACATGAGCTTTATATTTTAAAGAAACAGGCTTCAATAAAGAAAATTAATTTCAAACCTCGCATACTTTTTCTATCGGAATACGCCAATATATATTTCGAAAATAATTAAAAGATAGTTGGATTTCTATTGAATGCCGAGAATTGCGCATAAGGCCGACTACTCGAGCAACAAAGCGCTCTATTTGGTTTCGGACGCAGTGTGTACCTTACTCTCGATTAGAGGTAATTTATGTCAATCACTGCTCCAGTGCTTTGTGTTCCGACTCCGGACCGCCTCCGCTTTCGGACTTATTTGTAATTAAAACTCGGGGCCGCTTAGAAATGAAAGTCAATCTGGAGATTAAATTTTGACGTCCAATTTGTCAGCTATACGCGATTAATGAAAAAAATTATACAAGTTTACTTACAAAATAGAATTGAATGGTATTTATTTACTATAACTTTAAATAAATCAGGACTTAAAAATGGTTTCAATCAGAGACCATAAGCAAACACACTTTTTACATACAAAGAATGAACTAAATCACTTTTTTTAAGAACTATAAAATGTTTTTTAACACACTTGTTATGGAGTGAATTTGAATGCAACGAATTTAGGCATACTTTCTGCTTAATATAACACGCTAGCCCGATAATGTTCTATATTTCTTATTCCAAGTCCTTGTCGTCATACATATAATATTTTATTTCTAAGATTTTCCAAATGTGGCTGAGAAGTTTCTAGCTCTAAAGATCTGACTACCCCTTTTGAGTATTTATGGCCGTGAGAATATGTATGTATGTTGTCATCAGAAAAGAGGTACATACATGTACTGTAAATTTTACCTTAATCACTAATATTAATTTTACACTTCATTCAAATAATTGTTTATTTATTAGGATTTTTCCGGACTTACAGCAATTGGCCTAGACCTCGCTTTTATAACATACCCTTTATATATTATAAATCGATAAAGAACATCAAACTTAACAACTTTGCCTATGGAATGCCTATCAAAAATATTGTAATTTTCAAAAAAAAAAAATAAGTTTAGTTTGATGTCCTTTATCGATTTATAATATAAAAAGGGTATGTTATAAAAGCGAGGTCTAGGCCAATTGACTAAGTTTGCATGCTTGTATTAATGACCTATTTTCTTACAAACTTCCTTAACTTAATTTTTTTATATGTAATAAAAATTCAAAAAAAGGGTAGTGAATTTTTTTACTCTTATGTGTAGTACATACATACATATACTCACGGCTATAAATCCCTAGAAGGGGTAGCCAGAGCTAAGGAAAAAGAAATTCCTCAGCCACTTTTGGAAGTTGAGCGGGGAAAAGATGGTAAAATAGAGTGTGTAGAGACGCAAAACGCCGATATATCCATACTTCCATTGATGATTGTGACACCTCTCAGTTATGGTCATTCCTTAAAACACTGGGCATAGGGAAATCTCAGGCCAATTCTCCTATTGATACAGACCTCAATGCACTTAATATGCATTTCTCCACTCCTCCTTTGAACATTAGTGATCAATGTAAAACTGAGGCTTTGAATAATCTCATTTCAACACCGACCCCTAATTGCCCACAATTCACTTTCAAATTGGTCTCTGGCCGTGACGTTAAGAGATGTATATCTAATATAACCAGCAAAGCGACGGGTACGGATAACGTTAGCATCTTAATGATTAATCCCATTCTAGAAATAATTTTGCCAGACATTACAAATATAATGAACTTATCCCTACTCTCTTGTTCCTTCCCTAGTATGTGGAAGAATGCCTTCATTGTTCCTATTCCTAAAGTTCCTAACCCAACCACCTTATCCCAATTTCGACCTATTTCCATCCTACCATTCCTATCAAAAGTCCTTGAACGCCTCGTATTCGAACAATTTTCCAACTTCCTCTTTACTAACCACCTGCTCAATGATTTCCAGTCTGGTTTCCGTACAGGCCATAGCACTGTCACTGCTCTCATCAAGGTCACTGACGATATTCGGTTAAATATGGAAAATCACCAAGTTACAGTACTTACACTTTTAGATTTCAGCAACGCTTTCAATACTGTGGATCTTGATATACTTCTGGGCATTTTACGATCTCTTAACGTATCTCCGACAGTCACCAATTGGTTCGAATCTTACCTTAAAGGTCGTCAGCAGTGCGTACGCACTGACGCAGAGAGTTCTGCTTGGTGTCCGGTACTTGCTGGCGTCCCGCAAGGCGGCGTACTTTCTCCTTTGCTTTTTTCATTATTTATCAATATCTTAGCTAAAGAACTTACTTCTCTCTATCACCTATATGCAGACGACCTTCAAATCTACACAAGTGCTCTACCGGAAGATATAAATTCAGCGCTTGATGTCATAAATGACAACCTGGCCATTATATCGAAATGGGTGAAAAAGTTTGGACTTCTACTAAATCCTGATAAGTCACAGGCAATTATTTTTGGCAGTTCGAGGTTGCTGAATAAGGCAAATATGGCTCTTGATGGGAAGCTGTGCTATGATGGCATCGATATTCCCTTTGTCAATTCTGTCAAAAATCTAGGAGTTATAATGGACAGTACATTTTCGTGGTTGCCCCAAGTGGAAGCCGTAAGTAAAAAAGTCTTTGCATCTTGTCACTCACTTAAGCGCTTGCAATTTTTCCTGCCTCACCACACTAAGATTGCGCTGGCGCAGTCTCTACTGCTTCCGATTCTTGATTACGCAGACGTAAGCTATCTTGACCTCACAGAGGAGCTACTTAACAAACTCGAACGTCTCCAGAATTTATGTATCCGTTTTATATTTGGATTACGTAAATACGATCATGTTTCTGAGTATCGCGCTCAACTAAAGTGGCTCCCTATTCGACTTCGGAGGAATACTCATATTTTATGTGTTTTGTATAATGCCCTTAACAATCCTGCTGCCCCCCATTATCTTCGGTGTAAGTTCACATACTTGTCCTCCCACGGCCGTGCCTTGCGATCGCAGGAGAATAGGTTGTTGAGCGTACCTCCTCATAGCAGTACGACATATAGTGATTCCTTTGCAGTCAAAGCGGTTAATTTGTGGAACTCACTACCAGTTGACATACGGCTGTCATCATCGCTAAGCATATTTAAAAATAAATTAAAATCTCATTTTTTTAAGACCTTAGGTTGGTAGATTTTATAATGATAGGTATATGTATATATTTGTATTTATTATACTATATAAGAATATATATAATTTATTTATATATATGTGTATATATGTATATTATTAAGATACTGTAGAAGAATATTTATTATTATACATATTAGTTATATAAATTAATATCTAGGTTAAGGTTGTAAATAGGTTGTGTTTAGTTAAGTTTGGTTTTGCATACTGATTATCATTTATTTCTAGTTAAGAGTTGTGTACTTGTTTTTCCTCACCATAAAGGTTGACTGGAAGAAATCGCGTTAAGGCGATAAGTCCGCCTTTGTGTACTAAGTTTTTATGTTCTGTACTTTTGTAAAATACATTATATCTATTCTGTATGCAATAAAGTGTTCAAATAAATAAAATAAAGGTTGTTGGTGATGGGTCTCCAACCGCATCGCCCAAAAATCCCTTAAAAGCCCCAATACCGTTAGTCGCCTCTTACGTACACCCACCGGAAGAAATGGGGTAGTGTTATTCTAAGCCGACACTACACAGCAGTGTAGTGGTGTAGTGTAGCAGATGTGTAGTGTACACTATATTAACGACGCTGATGTTTATGTACTTAAATATGACACACTTAAAATAATTGACATACGTATGTACATACATACATATACTCAGGCCATTAGTTTCCTTTGGGGTTAACCAAAACCTTAAGTTCTAGAATAAAAGGGCATGTATGAATACGATGTAAACGAAGCTAGAGAGGTATACCATAATCGTACAAAGTGTTACAAATTCTTTGGAACATTGGTTTTTACAGTGGGTTGGTGCGAAACACTGATACCTGGTATTCCTCTTAAACAACATTTCAATCCCTTTAGGTATGTCATAATAAAGGTTTTCTTTTTAAATAAGGTATAAAAAATGTTATATGAACTCCTGTCCTCCAATTTTAAAGTTGGATTTAGTTTTTTCGTTTCACACATTATTTTATTGACCTCAAATGAAATCATTGTAAGTTTTATGTGGTATTTTTGTCACAGATTAAACAACATTATCGGTTAGACACACAAAACCAATTTCGTGACTCTTGTTTGCATTTTCGATTTGCACCATTGCTATAATCGGGTTTCACCACGTCTCTTTTTTTCTAACAAAAAACAGCAAATCAGAAAGAGACAGATACAAGAATACTAGTTTGGTTTCAAGGGTGGCTTGGTTTGTTACAATGCAACCCTTTGCTCGCTACCGACTGGTTAATGGTAATTTAATTTCACGCACGTCTCGTGATTAATGTCAATGCCTTATCGCTCCATATTTTACAGATTTATCCGAATTATTATGTTGTAGTTTTATAATCATGAATAGTGTGTGGACTCTATTTAAGCAAAAAAAAATTTCTTTCCTTTAATAACATCTTTTATTTATGAGTAATAATCCCCACATGAGGAATTCATGTCAAAAAACATTAAATCACATTATTACTTTTACAAAGCCTCTAGAATTGTTTTGTATCTGGATAATTTCGGCAACATTCAGGTATGGAATTAAACGTGGAACAAAATCGCTAAGAAGATTAGGAGGCTTCCTTAGATAGAACGTTTATGATTTAAATACAAAAGCTGACTATGCAGTAGGTTTCAAAGAAAATTAGTTCTCAACAAAATTACTGTTATGATATTATGTGTAGCCTGCGATCTCTCAGTAGAGAAAAATAAAATCAATACTGTTCTCGGCTGCCACATTATTTCTCACACTCACACTCTGAGATACTAGATTGCGCATAAAAAGATCGACAAATCACACTTTTCTGACTTTTCACCTGTCTATAAAATCCATCAATCTTACATCTATTGTCATTTATTAAAAAAAAAACAAATGTTATACAGCAATGATAAAAATAAGTTCTTAATTATATAACACCAGAGCTCTAAAGGTTTTCAAATAGCGATAGTATAAACGACCTTAACTGTTTTGATACCAAAAACCATTTAAATGTTCTATCTTGCATTTCAGACAGCCGAAAGTAATTGAAATTAAAATATTAGTATCCTAAGAACCTTATAGGAATATTTATTCACTCTACTCAATTGTAACTACAGGGTATGAACTATCATAGTTGTTATTCATTTTTTACGAAACATCTTGTAATCTTCTTAACTAAAAAAGTTCTATTGATTGTGTTGACAAGATCAAGATGGGCCTATTGAGTTCTCCGATTCCCATATTTTTATATGTGTTTAAGTAATCAAATAACATTAATGCCTCTGCTAATCTTCTATAATACCTTTGTTCGGTAGTTTCATGCTCCGATACGCCCCCGCTCAAATATTTGTTTATCTTTTCTATACTTATCTGCTTTTATGTGTTCTCTTTTTTGTTGAGTTCCAAATTTTTTGCGAGAAATCAGTTTTCGGATAAAAAATGCTGGGTCCAGTCACACGTGTCGTGTGATTGATCACTATGATGAGACACTAGGGTACAAGGGCCAATAGGAACATGTGATAATCTTTTTGATGATATTTTCAATAGCGCGGAAGTACCCGCTTGGATACCGGGCTGGCTTCACAGACATGCATTTTATTTCGAAAATCTTAGATCCTTACCCATCTATGGTAGGTAGAATGGTAGGATACATACGAAAATATGGACTTATAATTAACACCTCTATGAATGAAGAAGACTAAATTTCCAATATAGCAAAAATGATATAATAGTTATGCACGGGCCGGTAAATGTAAATTAATGAAGTTAACACTATATTTAGTTTAATCATTGGTATGGATGAATGATCAACAATGTCGAGAAAAGCGAAGAAGGAAAAAACATTTTCAAACCCAATAAACTCAAAAAGTAATGGAACATTGTAGCATAATTATCACTTGCTTTCCCGTAAAAAATGGTTTAGGCGTTTGAGAGGTTAGCCAGACTAAACGGACAGACACAAATTTTTATTAAAAAGTGCTCTATACAGTATACTGTACAAGTATGTAGACGTTCCTTTTATTTAGTTAATACCAGTATTTTAAAACAAGAAAAAGTTAATTCATTTGTTTTCTAATCTATAGATGACGATAGCATAGAACTGTTGAATATAAAATATGTCCTAAATATAAAATGATATTGGGGATATATCTAGAAAGAAAGCGGTATCGGCGGCAGCGGCGGCGGCGGAGCCCCACCCTGCGCGGTTGATCATCGTGAGCGCGCACATCTGTATTTGCCTATTGCTCGCGCTCAAACACCTTTTTGTTGCAAATCCGTATTCAAATATTTTTAATCACTTAAGCACATATTCGCGTTTGTGTAGTAACGAATTATAATTATTCATATTCACTACTTACAACTCAATCCTTTCATAGGAATATACCCTCTATTTAACATAATGAAATGAGAACTTTCCATTAGTAACTAAATTTAAATCCATAATATTGTGAATTTTCTAAATATAAATTTTCTTTTCGTTAAGAATTTCATACATTTACATGTAAGTTACTTAATATTTTTATAGTATGCAAACCTTTTTTTTAATTATTTAATTTCTTGCGATCCCAAATTTACTGTCTGCTTTTACATAGAATTCTTGTAATGCATGCATCAAAAACCTACGAATTATTTTCATGATCCTTAAGGGTTGTAAATAATTTTAACGCCAGTAAATTAACAAAGACGGTGGGCGATGATAAGTTGACTATGTAGAAACAAATAGCAGACAATAAATTTTATTTCAGGAATAGAAGAGAAATAAAAACCATGTGAGTTTGTTGAATTTGAATGTCATATCCTCAACCTCACATATGACTCCTTTCCGTATCGTAAAATAAAATCTGAAATTAATTTCCCTGCTCACTCGCCCCCAACAGTTTAACATATTCGCGACCAAGTTACAAATGGATTTGATATGCAAATGCTAATTCATTTTCACTTAATATAAAACAATCTTCAATGTTATAAACACGTGTTCAGAACAGCGAACATAACTGCAAGTACGAAAATTCGCTTCAATTTTATCCCGATCAATTTTTAAGAACTTTTTGTAATTTCATATGGTTTGAACTCAAAAAATGATGAAGTAACATTGTGTAATAGTAAATGGTTGAGTTAATAACAACAATTAAACCCTTTGTATAAATGCGACACAGTAGATCAGGAGGCGTTTCCCGACGTGATCAATAAAGATGTCGAGTACGCTCGTCGCGGGCAATCGCTTGGAAATGTAATATGGGAGCACCACCGGTAGACGGGACTCGGGACCTCAGCTGGTGTCAGGGGCAATTGGAAAATTAACTGGATAGAGCTTGCTTGATCCGTATCGAAATCATTTATCTATGAAAGCTATGTTCTGATGGGAATGTTTCACTTTCAGTGCATTAACTTGGTATATATGAATGTTCTCTTCTTTCTAATCTATCTTGGCCTCTAACGACACCACGAGTCTTCACAATAAGTTATCATCTTTTCCATTTCCTGTTTTTATGATTCGAAAAAAATACAATAATAGTGCATGCATACTCGTAAATATCGATATAGTTTGACATGATTAAGAACTAATAACATAAATATTTTTTTATTCCTTCAAACATATAGGTCTAAAATTAAGTTTTCGATTACAGTATTTCAAACGAACACCGTAAGAAATCGCCGTTTTATTACAACAACAAAATCGTGTCAAGATTAAATCAATTTCGTATATTATCAAGAGTTTACCGTGACCTCATAAAAAGCAGGATTTATTGCAACTCACGACCCCCGCTCAATAAGACAGCGAACGGGGAAATAATAGAAAACTATCGTAATTAAAACACAACCCTTCCTTGCAGTTGCGCAGTTTCGTCGAGGGAATAATGGAATGGAGCGCGTGACGGATTTTGTGATATACTTTCGTGATGTAGACGCGATTTGAAAATGGGCGATCAACGATCAGTATTGTATCGAACCATCGATTGTTATTTGGGAGTATTGTTCTAATTAGAAGTGAATACATTGCTCCTAGATGTAACATATAATATTGTTATCAACACTCGCACGATTTATTTAATTTTAAAAAGTATCGCGGTAGCAAGAATAGGTTAGCGATGAGATATGTTAAGAAACTGCAGACCGTGTTAAGACCTTCAAATTTATTTCTTTAGATTTGTACTAATTTTTTTAATATGTGAGACAAAGACCAATTTTAATAGTGGTGGATAGAAAGTTTTTATCCGAAAAAAGGTAAACTAAATTGCTAAGTTGGTAGCTAAATTAAAATCTTGTATTTAGTAATTAAGTTGTGATTAGTTTTGATGAAAATGAACTATATCTGAAAAACTTCGTATGCATTTTTTCAAAGCAATTCTGTTCGATAATAATATTTATTGCGATCTACAACATTCTTATTTAACTGTTGCATAAGTCAGAAAAAGGGCACAGATTTTAGTACTTTGGGAGTTTATTCTTTTAAAGTACCAATTCTATGAAAATATGGTTCGAGATCAACAAGTAGAGAAACATCGATGTCATTTTAAAAAAACTTTTATGAACACCCCTATATACCTGTTCTAAAAGACTAATAGTACGTTTAATATCCCTTCGAGGCTCGGCGAAAATGATACTGTTCATAAAATGAAAATAAATTTAAAATATCACAATATTTTTGTCATATTTGAAACAATCAATAACTCCTATAGAAATACTTTGTTTTTTTTTTTATGCAGTCGTTGTAAATATTTTGAGAAATAAACTTTAATGCGCAGATTATGTAACTCCTTAATTATCCTAATCATTTAAAGAATAAACATACATACATATACTCACGGCTATAAATCCCTTAACGGGGTAGCCAGAGCTTTGTAGAATGATAAATTCCTCAGCCACTTTTGGAAGTTGATTGGGGAAAAGGTGATAATAATAAACGTTTTTGGCATGGGTCTCCAATCACATCGCCCAAAAATCACTTAAAAAGCCACTATACCCTTAGTCGCCTCTTACGATCACCCACGGGTAGAAATGGGGTAGTGCTATTCTAAGCCGACACTACACGGCAAGAATAAAAAAGTGATATTTCTTATGATGATGATATACTATATAACATCTAACTTAGCAGAAAGATTTGAGTAATATGGACTACGGCACGTACGTGACGCAATCAAATTCGTTGTATTCAAGAAGGCTTGATCAGAAGGATCCAAAGTGGTCGAGTGATAACCGGTGGTCACGTTTCATATTGAAATCACAAAATCAGAAGTTGTTGTGGATAATCTGTTTTAGAAGTTATTTTTAACCCCACGCCCCGGCGCCCAGTTGGCTTCGTTCATTTGTTTTGTCGCTATAAATTATTACTAAAAATTCAAATTCAATTCAATTCAAATTCATTTATTTCCAAAAACAGTACATTACAGTTATTCTTATATCTGTGGCCCCCGCACTAGGTTAGACCTGTATCGCGGGCAGCCTAATAAATTATACAAAAAAAAAAAGATCTCGGATAAAATGACAATATAATTAATTCAATCAATTAATAATAATTAATTAATTAATAGTGATTAATTCATAATATGATATTATATATATTTTTAGGTACAATAATATATACATTTTTTATTATTTAAGATAAGGTTAATATAATGAATGAGTAGGTGTATGTGTGTGTGTAAGTGTGTGTGTGTTTGCGCATCAGTTTTGTGGTTTTGTGTTAGGTCACTCGTTTATTCATTTTGTTATTTTTAGAAGATTCTCAGTCTCTTCATAGTCTAGGGTAAGAAGATAGCTAATAACTTCAGACTTAAAATTGCCTTGATTATTCTTTTTTAATATTTTGTTAACTTTTTCATACAGATAAGGTCCCAAAAAGTTGAAAAATTTCTGCGCAAAGGTAGTTTTTGTTCTAGGTCGGGGTATAGATTGAACACGAGATGGAAGCAACTTGCCTGGTTCATTCGACCTTCGGTATATGGTGTGGTAGATGAGTGATGCACGTAATATAAAAAGTTGACGCACAGAAAGCACTTTAGCTTCCTGATATAGCAGTTTTGTGGGATACCGGAATGGTTTGTTTAGAGTGACTTTCAAGACGGATCTTTGAGATCTCTCTGCTTCAAACATAGCTGTTTTTGCTGCTCCACCCCAGGCCAAGATACAGTATGACATTACTGACTGGCAGAGAGATTTGTATACCGTCAAAAGAAGGTTGATTCCTGCAGCTCCTCTGAGCAATTTCATTATGTGACTCAGTTTCCTCACTCTACTTGAGACGGCGGTAATATGATTTTTAAAGGATAAATTTTCATCTAAGATTATTCCAAGATATTTCAGTGACGACGGGTTGTTCAATTCTTGGCAAGTACACGTTTCTGAGAGGCAGTTAGCCGAATGAACCTTAAGGGAATGAGTTGCAGAAGGTTTTGATCTTTTAGTCTTATGAAAGCAAAGATATTGAGTCTTGGAAGAATTAAGGGTAAGTAAATTCCTGTTTAACCAAGCGAGGATTAGATCTAGGCTGGATTGAGCTTTATTAAATGCCTTTTGCCAGGAGGTCTCTCTAATAATAATGGCAGTATCATCGGCGTAGCAAAATATTTCCATGTCGTTTGACTTTTGGAGGACATTTGCTACGCTGTCAATGTAGATGATAAATAGAATTGGCCCTAAAATACTACCTTGAGGGACTCCGAAAGGTATATCTGCCAATTTGCTCTGAAATTCATGAACAGCCACATACTGTTTTCTCTCTCTTAAGTAGCCAAAAAAAAAGTCAAAAAAAAAAAAAAAAAAAAAGTCAAAAAGTTTATTTTTCAAAATAAAGTTAAATACTAACATTTTTTGAACGTCAAAGTTTTAAATTAATCGTTAATCCGTTGCTTCGGAAGGTGTTCGTAAAGAGAAGAAGCAACAAAGAAACTCTTTACATTCACATTTTTTCATTTTTTCAAAATATGGTTTGTACAATTTCAGTTTATAAACATGTTTTTACTTT
Source organism: Bedellia somnulentella (assembly GCA_963576735.1). Lineage (NCBI taxonomy): Eukaryota > Metazoa > Arthropoda > Insecta > Lepidoptera > Bedelliidae > Bedellia > Bedellia somnulentella. The sequence goes on along the minus strand of OY755175.1, from coordinate 8,359,688 downwards.
ACAAAAGATTTTCTAAGCGACCAAACCAAACGCTAGTTTGACATAATTAAAATAAATTGTCCATCACAAAAACCAATCACATAACGTGAGAAGAAAAATCCTCACCAGACAATTATTCCTAGGAATAACGAGGGAAGATTTATAGCTTTACGGACATGGTCATGTGCGCGTTAGATCCTTGTCGTTTAAAAAATCTTGAACACTGTAGTAAGATTTTTTTAAAAGCATGGCTTTAATTGCCTTTTTAAAAGATGCCACAGGCAATTCCAATACGTCAGAAGGGAGTTTATTGAACATTTTCAGGGATAGTCCCATAAAGGAGTTACTTACTTTATTAAGTCTCCACTTCGGTACGTTAAGTTTCTCCTTATTCCGAGTGTTAACAGTATGCCTATCACTAACTTTACTAAATTGGCCAATATTCTTTTTGGCATACATTAAATTCTCAAATATGTATTGGCAAGGGACAGTTAAAATGCCAATATCTTTAAATTTTTCGCGCAACGAATACCTCGACCTTAACATGTAAATAGATCGGATAGCTCGCTTTTGTAAGACAAAAACTTTATGAACATCAGCCGCTTTACCCCATAATAAAATACCGTACGACATAATACTATGAAAATAACTGAAATAAACAATGCGAGCTGTTTCTATGTCTGCTATTTCTCTAATCTTACGCACGGCATACGCTGCTGAGCTCAGCCTTTTAGAAAGTGTTAGTATATGGGGTCCCCATTGCAACTTAGAATCGATTATTATCCCTAGGAATTTTGTCTCTTTCACTAATTCTACTTTTTCACTGTCAATAACAATATTGGCGTCAACTTGCCTAACATTCGGTAAAGTAAATTTAATACATTTAGTTTTTTTGGCATTCAGAACCAGGTTATTTACAGTAAACCAATGCAATACCAGTGAGATAGCTTTATTTACGTCGTCAAGAGATGTAGAGGATCTCGCTACATTAAATATTAAAGATGTGTCATCTGCAAACATAACTATCTCAGAATACTTTTGTACCATAAATGGTAAATCATTAATATAAATCAGAAACAGTAATGGGCCAAGTATAGAACCTTGAGGAACGCCCATCTCTATTTCCGATCCTTTCGACGTGGTTCCATTAATATCTACCTTTAAAGTTCTTTTATCAAGATATGATGCCATTAATTTCAGTGCTTGCTCGTCAAAACCGTAATATTTAAGTTTAGTCAACGCTATTTCCTTTTTTACACAATCAAAAGCTTTTGTGAGGTCACAAAATATACCTAACGCATCCCGGGAGTTTTCCCATGAATTAAAAATATGTTTCATTAGTGACACTCCTGCATCTACAGTAGACCTACCTTTAGTAAAACCATATTGCTCGTCATGGAATATATTATTTTTATTGAAATATGAAAGCATTTGGTTGGACATGATTTTCTCGAAAACCTTACTGAGAACTGGTAAAATAGAAATAGGCCTATAGTTGGTAAAGTCCTGACTATCTCCTGATTTATGTAGTGGGATGAGCCTACTTAACTTCATACAGTCTGGAAATTCTCCTATATCTATACATTTATTAAAAAGTATCGTTAAATGGGGAGCGATTATATTTATTATTCTGTTTATGACGAAAACTGACATTCCTGTTATGTCTTCGGTTTTTTTAAGATTAATGGTTTTAAAATTTTTAATTATATCATTACTGTCAACATACTTGAAAGAAAACTGTGCTGTTGTTTTGGTAACATTTTGTTCCAACAACTCAAGAGCTTTTTGGGGACATGAATTTAATTTCTCTGTTGTCTGAGTGGGGGTATTTATAAAATGATTTTCAAAAATGTCAGCAATTTGTGATCTTGACTGTATCAGTTCATTATCTAATAATAAATTGAGATCATGCGGAGACTTTAGTTTTCCAGTTTCACTGTTAATTATTTTCCAGACAGTCTTACTCTTGTTAGAAGAATTCTTAATTTTATGTTTTATGCATCTAGATTTAGCTTCACCACAAACTTTTTTGAAAATTTTTGAATAATTTCTGACATAAATAATAAAATCTTGGTTGAAGTTATAGGACTTTTCTCTATAAATGTTATATAGGTGATCTCTACTTATTCTAATTCCAGCGGTGGCCCATTCAGCAAAAGAGCATTTTGTATTACATAGTATTACCTTAGTTTTAAAGATTTTGTTAAATTCTGTTTTTAGCTCATTTATGAAAGAAAGACAATTCTCTAATGTTTCACTGCTTCTCATTGGGGGGCTGATGCTAGACCTAATATTATTTTCAAATAAGCCAAGTTTTTTTTCAGTTATCTGTCTACATACAATTGACTTTTTCTTTTCAATGGTAAATTCTAAATTTATGAATTGTCCCTTGTGGTCTGAGGTAATGCTATCAAAAAGGAAGTGACCAGAGTAGTCACAATTGCAATAAAAATTATCTAAACATGTTGCAGAGGTCGAGGTAATTCGGGTTGGCTCATTAAATACATTTAGAAGATTAAATGATTGAAAAAATGATAAGATTCTCTCCTTTACTAGACCCTCACCTAATAAGTCAACATTGAAATCCCCACAAACTACAACCTCTCTGGAGCTGCGGGAAGCCATCCCCAAAGCATCCTCCATCGCTGCTTCAAAGATGTCATAGTTACCTTTGGGTGGGCGATATACACACAAAATTATATACTTGCTCAATTCAATGCATGAGATTTCTACATGTTGTTCAACAGAGAGTCTACAGATGTCTTTTCTTTCTTTAAATTTAATGTCTACATATAATAGTATCATACTACCCCCACACATTATGGACTCTCTGTTAAAACAACTGCCCACCGTGTAATTCTTTAAACTAAAGTTCATTTGTTCTGTTTTTAACCAGTGTTCTGTCAAACAAAGTATTTTAACATTGTACTTATTAACGAATAACTCTAATTCTAATAATTTGCAGGAAAGGCTCTGTATGTTCTGATGAACTAGTGAAATATATGCCTTTTCCTTTGTCTTACTACCTAGTTTAAAGCTAAATTTGCAGATACATTAGTACTTGTACTAATAACTGCATCCAAGTCAGTTGAAATTGTTATGTTATTCAAATTAATAACATTATTGTATACTATATTACTAGCTAGTAACATAGCTAGACGTTTTTTAGAATAATCAGGTACTTTCAAGGTACTCTTAGTCATTAATGATTTCTTAATATAATTATTTATATTAAAATTAACAATTTTTTGCCTATATAGCTACTGAACCATTCCAGTGCTAGGCCTCGTATCCCCAGACGTTCGAGCTTTCTGAGCAAAATCACATGTGAAACAGTATCAAATGCTTTTGATAAGTCTAGGAATATGCCCAAACAAGCATCACCGTTATCTAAAGCCTGAGTGACTTTACTGAGAAGACCATGAATAGCATCCTCTGTGGATCTATTATTGCTCTAAATACTAAGTAAATTTTGCAGTTGGGTAAATTTAACATAACAGTTTTTCTTTATGGCGACCATGCCATTAAATAGAATAGTGTGAATCATTATTAATATTTGAATTCGTGTTAAAACTCCACACAACCCTTTACATAAAAAACAGTGAAATGACTACTTTTGTCACCTATTTTTGCGAATGCTTATTAAGTGACGGACCAAGTCATGGGTAAAACTTGGTTTATTACATTGATTTGTTCAGACATTGAAAGTTTTAAATAACCTTAAATTGAAACAAATTCTCTCCTTTCGGTACTAAATGGCAATCAATCGTCTTTACCTACCCTAATGTGAACTAATGGCATACATATATAAATTAGTGATCTTCTTTCAGTTCCATTTTTAAGAAGCTTGTTAAAAATCGTCTCTACGTATGTAGAGCAGCTAAACTAAGAATATTAAGATACTTTAGTTGTATGGTTAACGTTGAGATGGTTTTGAATAAGGTAATTCCATCGTCAGCTACATCCCGGTCCGTCTGTCGAATCTGATGTATTATCAGTACAAAAACTCGCGCCATTGTTAAACATTCCAAGTTGAGCTCTTGAATCGAATTACGAACATAAAGCCAAACATTTCAATAAAAGGCTAAAACTCGCACAAAAGATTAAGTAAGAATAACATTAGTTGTGTTATGATATGCCGTCCTCTCGCCGAGACTCGTCTAAGGGAAATGTGTGTTTATTGTAAGATGGGACGGTAGGTTTTGGGATATCTTGATTTGGTGTATCGATGGCAGTGTATGGCAGTCGAGTGAGCGAGGTGCGATGCGCGAGCGGACATTGTTTGTTATTTGTTTAAGTATCCGTAAACGAGAGCTCCTCACTTTGTATCGATTGGCATTCAATAGATACGAATGCTACGATGAATGGATCGCAAACAAAAACTTTCAATGCGTTTGTTATGTCCTTATAATCAAAAGGTATTTACAAAAAAACTATAGTTGTCTGACTAGCTGTTATCGCTTTATTTATACAGGGTGGAAAAGATCATATTTTGGAAATTAATAACTATACGTGTTTTCATGTTTTTAAATCATAAAATTGAAATTATAAGTAATGCTGATTTATGTTACAAAGCATATATTTATTTTTTTAGTTTTAATACCTCATGGGTTCCACTTTTTAAAATATACTTAAGGTATCGTAAGAAAGTCATATTGAAACAGAAATCTTGAATTGATCGCCACTTTGTATAATCCTCGGAGATCTCTTTCATTTATCAATCCTCTCACACTCATTAGTTATATTTTATTTACCAGTTTATTTTCTAAGCAGCCGTGATAGCCCAGTGGGTAGAACACTCGGTTATCGCAAGCGACTAGTGTTCGAATCCTGGGTCGGGCCTACAACAATTTGTCTTTTCTAAAGTCATATGTGTGGTTAATTTATCATGGTTGTTAACGGTGAGGGAAAACATCGTGAGGAAACCCCACATGGCTGAGTTGTACTTAGTCATGTGACAGTGTATTCGTACAAAACGGCGATAGTCCTGCCCCCTATCACGTGAGTACACTGTCCATGCAAAACGTGGGTACTCTGAACACCAGGTGACAAAGTCACGTGATGTTCAGAAGTATTAGTACCTCTGCCAACCCCTTCGGGGATATTCGGCGTGAACGTTTATGTTATGTTATGTTATGTTTATTTTCTAAAAAATATTCCTACAACGCTTAAAATTCTACAATTCAGCTATATAACAATCTTATTCAGTTAATTGTAGCTGTAGATATAATGTGATGTCATCAGGAAAGGCTGTACGAGTATCAGCATCGTATCACATGTCGAGTTCACGCTCGGCCGCGTAGCAAAGCGCCGCCCGTCGCCGGTGGTCCCGCCACTCAGCTCCACTCTGGCTGTCCGTCCTGCCGGCCCAGCAATGTCCACTACACTGAAAAAAACTACGGAATTCATCTATTACAACATTTTATCTGAAGCATTAATCGATTGCATTCTTCCAAATTGCTTACTTATGCATTGTAGTATTTGTAGTTTTTATTTTATTTTTATGTTTCGTACCAGCAGACACAACGTCGGCTCGCTCGCTTTTCATTTACAATTTAGCGCTCATTGTGTTTATAAAGTTGGAATGTTTTCTGATGTCAACAAGCTTATAGAATGTAGAGGTGATGTGGAATGACATTCGCGGCACGGGTTCGCGGGAAACAAAGGAGCGCGCTGTATGGGACGGCGGCGGGGCGGCGGATGATGGCGGGCGGAAGCGACGCGACGCACGCGCCACTTGATGCTCGTTAGCGGCTCAAACAGCAAACACTCCAGACTCGCCGCGAGCCCACTCGTTTAAAACAATGCCCATCATACGTTGCCATTATGCTAATTGGACTTAAACAGACCTTTGTTTCATATAATACTGACTGACTAGCCTAGGCATGCTGCACTTCCTAAATAATTATTTGGTATTGCCGTCAATATAACATCTGCTATGGGATTATTTCAGTATCGCGAAAACTAATTAAAAAAAGTTAATGAATATTATGACTTAGATTGTTTCAGTCTGGCATCTCAGAGGCAATGGGACGAGCCCCTCTGCTGTCAAGTTCAAGCAAATCTTCTTAGTTCAGCTCTTGACTTGGCGGAGCGTCTCTTGGCTTGCTGTGAGCCAGATTCTGGGCATTGGTTGAGAGCATTACCATCGAGCAACCTCGGCACATTGCTAGACAGAGGCTCCTTTTCTTTAGCTATGGGTCTGCGATTGGGCACAAAAATAAATGAGAGACATCGCTGCCGCTGTGGAGTATTTGTCGATCAGTTGGGGCACCATGGATTATCATGTCGTCGTAGTGCTGGTCGCATACCTCGCCATGCTGCAATCAATGATATTATCAGACGGGCCCTTACCACTGTCAACATACCAGCAATCCTGGAGCCATCAGGTTTGCTGCGGGACGATGGTAAGAGACCAGACGGAATGTCATTGATTCCATGGAAGAATGGGAGGACGCTGGTGTGGGACGCTACCTGCGTCGACACGCTAGCGCCGTCTCATTTGTCGGGGTCTGCATCTAAAGCTGGCACTGCGGCAGCTGAAGCTGAGGGTCTGAAGAGGCGCAAATATAGCAATTTAGCTGAGGAGCATTACTTCTCAGCTTTTGCTGTAGAGACTCTCGGTCCGTGGAGCCCAGATGCGCGTCGTTTTTTCAAAGAAATTTCGACGCGCCTGATCGAGAAATGCGGAGATCCGAGGGCTGGCGCATTCTTCGCTCAAAGAATCAGCTTAGCGATTCAAAGGGGTAATGCAGCCAGCCTTCTCGGAACCCTGCCACCAGGCGGCAGCGATTTCGAGAGTATTTTTTATATAATTTAATGTAGGTTAGGTTTTTCATATATTATAATTTTATTTTATTTTTTACCTGTATATATAGTTAAATGTGTAAATATATGTTAATTTATTGAATATGAATAAAAATTAAAAGATATGTTAAAATAAAGATCAAATATTTATGTCATTTATGAGTGGTTACATTATACGTTATAAAATGATTTCGAATAATGAGTCAGATTTCTTTAAGAGAAAATTAAGAGACTTACTGTAACTTGAAAATTGTATGGTTAATTGTACATTTAATAATTTCTATACTATATAAGTTTCCATTTAGCAAACGAGCAGTATGAATATTTACTTACATACTTACCGTATTTTATTAACAGTGTAATAATTAAAACAACTTTTGACTTTCGGATATTTTAATCGCGTGTTATTACATGGTTTTTTAAAGCCCGACGTTTCGAAAACTATCCGAAAGTCAAAAGTTGTTTTAATTATAATGTGCAATCGTGAAAGTCTTAGAAAATACTAGTGTACATTGATATTAATAATCAAAACGAATTCGGGGCTAAATATATTGACCACGAGTTCTAATAGTAGGATATGTTCTTTTAAGAATATAATCTAATGCGGAAAAACGTAGGCCTATACTAATTTGAGTAAATAGCCCTCCGTTCTACCCGTGACTATAATAGAACGACTAAAAGGGATAGCATTGTAATTTCAGAACATCAACGACAATTAAGCAGGGGTGCTACAAATTTAACTGTCAAAGCGTCTATTAACAAATGTAGTAGCGATGTTTGGATCAAGCTGGGATTGGAGAGACTCGTAAATTAAAATGTTGAACACCAGCCGTGTGTCACTATTTCACTACAACATATTATTCTCTCGATACACACTTCTCAATGGATTTTTTGTATCAAATATTTTATAAATGGAAAGATTTATTAGCTACTTTAGCTTTCGTGAGTGGTGACTGTTTTACACTATCACGAAAGCAAATATATTTATTTAATACATATTTCGCTGTATTCGCCTTCGTATCACAGTTTAATATAGAGTTAATATGGACACATTTATCCGTGTAATATCGGATTGGAAAATTCCTTGTTCATTACTTCAGGTATCGTGCGAATAGACTAACGACCGATTTCTGATTTGAGTATTCCAGCTGAGAACAACTTAAGTATCGTTCTGTCGCATTAAAATCTTAACAACTGAATGAGACAAAATGATACTTAAGTCGTTCTCAGCTTGAATACTCAATTCAGAAATCGGGCGTAAAGGATCTATTCTATGGTTTGATTTGTGTTTTAATTTACGATATTATTATGTAGTTGTAAGTACCTACATCAGTATTTGTAGTCGTGTATTAAAGTATTAGTATAAAAATTAACCATATATTTTCATGGGTGTCGTATGAGACAAATATTGCTACGCGGTTTTTTAAAAGTCAGGTAATGCAATATTAGGTTCGCAAACCTAAACACAATTAATTGTAAAAGTTCAACATAAATATTTCGATCTAAAAATACCAAATAATGGGTTATGATTTTTTAAAGTTTATTTCTATTTTACCAACAATCATTTCATCAATCGCCATTATTACGTAGTGAAATGAAAGTGATGTTGCTGATTACAAATCACTCCCAGAACTTTGCGAACTCAATTGATTCATCGTGCTATGAAAAAATGCTAAGGTTCTAGGTATTTAGTTGTTTTATCAATTGACTACACATGGATTTGTGATGAAGGAAAAACACTGTGCAGTTTTTGATAATGTAAAGACAGTCAGCGTGATTTTATGTACTATTTTAAGTTTGATACAAACACAGTATTTTACTATAATTATACTATAATTTTACTAAACATTCGTGAAAACTCGTGATTGACTTTTAAAAATGTAATAATTTATTTTTATATATGTTTTATTTAAGATGTATTAAAAATGTCGTTTTAGAAAATATTATAACAAAATGGTTATGTAATCAGCATTACTTTTATTTAAATTTGTTTATCAAACTTCCATCGAACGCCATTACATTTAATATTTAGTGGAAAGTTTATTCTCCAACTTCCGAATGCGATTGAAGAATAGTTTATATCAAAGCTAAGAGTACTACATACTTTATTTATAGACGTAAGTATACGCTGTTATTTTTCTGGTTACATTTATATATAAAACTTCCAGCTAGACTAACACCTAATAACATAGGCATACAGGGTATACAATAATTTTCCTAATAAACAGTATGTGTAGATAGAGTTTTAGTTTCCATGTTCGGGCCACCCACGCACGCCCTACTGCCACCCGACTAATACTCTACTCAACGGAACCCTCCCGATCCCGCCGCCGCCGCCGCGCCGCCACCCGCCTCTCCCGTCTGCCTGACACGCGTGCCCTTTTAAACGCTAATATTTTAACCCCCTTTTGTTTTTCTTTCTTGATCCTACTATTTATTTATGAGATCTTTAGATTATGCTGTGACACGCGTAAGATTGAATAACTCGAACGCTTCCTTTTGAATAACAATCCATTTATATTTCATTGTAGAGTAGATTTAGAGCAATTAACAGAAAAGATAGAGATCAATAGAATATTATCAGTAATGGATAATGGTTTATTGTTTGCACTGTTTTCTGAAGTTATTAATTTAATGCCCTAGCAATTGGTACAAAAAGCAAAAAAAATAAAGTTCTGTGAGATGATTGTTGATTAGAGAACTTTCATAAAACGAGAGTTGTTTAAAAAACTTTGCTGTGTAGTGTCGGCTTAGAATAGCACTACCCCATTTCTTCCGGTGGGTGTACGTAAGAGGCGACTAACGGTATTGGAGCTTTTAAGGGATTTTTGGGCGATGCGGTTGGAGACCCATCACCAACAACCTTTATTTCACCATCTTTTCCCCACGCAACTTCCAAAGGTGGCTGAGGAATGTCTCATTCCCTAGCTCTGGCTACCCCTTCAAGGGATTTATAGCCGTGAGTATATGTATGTATGTATGTTTAAAAAACATTTCAGAAAGACTTACTGATTCTGGATAGATATCATTTAACAGGTTTTCCTCTAATCACTTTTATATTTTGTATATTTTTATATATCGTTTAATATATTCTCTAAATAGAGAAAAACAAACATAACTGTAGTTTTAGCAGTAATAGAATAGAGGTAAAAAAATGTTTTCTTTTCAACTTTGCTAAGATATATTTTCATGCTACTAGCGCATGGCCTAGCAATAAGGACCAGGTCTCGCGGATTTGTATGATGAAATGTTAGTTTCTTAGAGTTGGTTTGCTTATTTATAATATCAAATAAATTCCTTAACACAGGTCATTGTTGTGTTTTTCTAGAGGCTAACTTGATCTATCTCATATGCCCGTATAAAATATTTTTAGTAAATATTGACTCCTTAGAAAATAGGTTTTTTATCTAGGAAGATGAACTAAATTGCGTGCGTTAAGCTGGCGTACCATGATGCTGTATCGAGCTGGTTACTATGTCAAAAAACTCTGCATAAATAGTGCCTAATTAGTGTAAAACTAAAAAAAATAGTGCCTCTTTAGTTTAGGAAATAAACACCATTATCACTGTGTACGCTGGCGTAACGTCAAGCTAGCGTACACATCGCCGTACTCGAAAACGGCTAATTGTAAAGCAACAGAGTTTACACGAAAAAACTCTTCCTAAATACTTCTCCCGTTATGCAAAATTTCATAACGATTGATTTTATAGGAACAGAGATATTGAACAAGACTTTTCAATGACATACCGTCCTGGCGTTATGCCAGCGTACACAAATAGTGCTTATAGAAAGGGACCTTTTCTTTTAATAAACTCTATATGTATAAATAGTGCGTGAAATTCTGCCTCTCGTAGTGTAAAAACTTTATGCTAATACGCAGTGGATTAATTAAAAATTCTGTGTTGATTTCTGTTCATAGTACAGGTACAGGTATGATGAAAAGTGCTTTGTATTTTTTTTCCTAAAAATTATAATTGAAACTGAAACGTGGGTCAAACACCGATCTAGGAGAATATTAACTTTATTTACCTATAAATACAGCTCGAAGTGCAAATGAAATAGTAAAAAAATGGAAAAATAAAAAGAAATAGGTTTATCATAAAACTTATATTTAATTTGCCATAAACAACTAGGTATTAATTATTACAGTACACAGTACATTTTTTTAGTACTATTTTCTTGGCTTAATCTATACTTATAATAAATCTGTAGAGAGGTCAATTCTGTACATGAAATATATTTTCAAAATAACTATCAGGTGGTGATTAGGGATCGATACTGATGCCAAAAATGCAATCAGTAAAATTTTTGTCTGTCTGTCTGTCTGTCTGTCTGTCTGTCTGTCTGTCTGTCTGTCTGTCTGTCGGTTTGTATGTTCCTTATGGAAACAAAAACTACTCGACGGATTTTGACGAAACTTGGTACAATTATTCTCCATACTCCTGGGCAGGTTTTTGTATACTTTCCAGCAGAGTAGTAAAGGGGAATTTTGGGAAATTTTGGGAAAACGGGAGAAGTTACTACATTTTTTAAGCTTCCGTCGCGTGTGCAGCCTTAATGGTTAAACTTACATAGAAATCATGTATTGCGGAAATATTCTTCATAAAATTATCTAAAAAAAAATCTACAACAGTTTATGTCTATCTTTTACGGTTGACTCACAATAACACGTGTAATTCCTGATAGCTTAGCAGTTCGGAACATTCTGATTATATTTGTTTACTCTTACGTTTGTAAACCTCTCACTCATCCCTAATTTAAAAAAGGTAACATTATTACCTATTCAATAAAAAAAGAATCATAGAAATCGGTAGAGAAACACCGAAATTATACATAAAATAAGCCATCGTGCCCGTGACCAAAACCGAATCGTTACTAATTTACATATAACATACTAGATGGCGCCAGTAGTTACATCCTACAACACGTAATGATTTATTTTTTAGATTGTTATAAATACTTCATAGCGTTTTATTCCAAAATTTGCTATTAAACGGAAATACTGAACCGTTCATTAAAGCGCATTAAAAATCACCAAACTACACTACTGTTTAGGGAGTGCTATAAATTTAATAAATTGAAAACATTGCGCTGAATTTCACAATGCTTGAGCAGTGACTAAAGAAAGAAACCTCAGATATTTAAAAAACAACGCTACCCGTGCGAAGCTGGGACGATCCACTAGTAGAACATATAATGTTACTGTAAAATAAACAAGTACCTACGTAAAAAATCACAGTATAAGCAATGTAGCTTTCCAAAGGTGAAAGATTTTTTGAAATCGGTCCAGTCCAGTAGTTTCGGAGCCTATTCATTCACAAACCAAGAAATCTCTCCTCTTTATAATATTAGTGTAGATGTTGTTTATTTATCTATCTGTTACGTATTAGTACAAAATAAACAAATTATTAATACAAATAATAAAAGTAGAAGCATATACGAAGTTATATTTTACTTTTTCAACTTTCCTCAATTTTGACCGACGAAATGCAAACTCTCATTAACCATATTGCGAAATTCCATACAAATCTGACATATAATGGCATAATCATAGACACTACATGAAAAGAAAGTATTCCACCATTTACATCCATATTCGCTAGGGCTGACTGGTTAGGACCAGGACATCTAAAATCTAGTGTACAAAATAAAGAGTTGAGTAAACTTTTTAAATCAATTCGAATGTCAAAATAGCATCAAGAATAACATAAAATAATAATTTGTAAACTGACGTTATAAACTGACTGCTACTGCCACACTAATAACAACAAAATTGTTTCAATTGAAACAAATTTTAACACATGGTCCGTTCGACACTGATGAGTATATTAAAAGTAAAGTAACATTCAAATAATTCAAATTCAAAGAATATTTAACTTAACTAAAACGGCAACAAATTGTTTCGTTTGTTTGTTGTCGTCGGCAACGGCAATTTCGGCAATGTCAACTGCAACTGGGCGCAATTCGTATCCACTCGAGTTGAAAAGTCTGTAACTCGAATTCGAACACCGAATGGAACCGACATGGAGCTCATATTGCGATATATTCGAATCTACGTCGGTGAGTGTACGACTGTACGTGTTAGGTGCAAATAGTGTATGGTATCACTCATAAAATAATTATATTTATATATTATACCTAATACTGGTGTGGTGCCGTACAGTGTTGGCTTAGATTGTCACTGACTACCCCTTTCTACCCACGGATGTCGATATAGGCGACTAAGGTTATGGGGCTTTTTAAATGATTTTTGGGCAATGCAGTAGGAGATCCTTGAACAACGATACTTAATTTCTACCATCTTGTCCCCTATCAACTTCTTCAATTGAATAAATTTCAAAAGTAGAAGCTATATTATGCTTTGTCAAATTTCCTCTAATTTGACAGAATTGCAACAGATAAATATATGATTTGCCTGTTCAAATTTTTAAAGAATTTCAGACAAGGAGATGGGATAATTTGGACAAAACTCAAAAAACATTCACTTGCCCATCCAGTTAACTCGAATAACTTAATTCGGGTTAACTCGAGTTTGGCTTTTTCCGAGTTGGTACATCACTACCCGTCGCCTGCGCTTGTTGATCACCCCCACCCCACTGCCTGCTGCCAACCCAACGTTCAAACGCGAGAGAAAAAGTATAATAGTCCATTTCACATTAGCATTTAAAATTATGCTTTGTTGTAGGTAAAGATTCTTATTTAATTTATTTATGTCAAAACACATCATGCTTAACAAGTAACTTCTATTAGAAAATACCGCTATATTTCGACTATAATTACCTACATAATTTGATTAGTTATACATTTTGATCGCGTCTGTACATCTATTCATTTGTTCCTAAAACTTAACATAGATTTTTTAAATCTTTCCACTGCGTATTAGCATAAAGTTTTTACACTACGAGAGGCAGAAATTCACGCACTATTTATACATATAGAGTTTATTAAAAGAAAAGGTCCCTTTCTATAAGCACTATTTGTGTACGCTGGCATAACGCCAGGACGGTATGTCATTGAAAAGTCTTGCTCAATATCTCTGTTCCTATAAAATCAATCGTTATGAAATTTTGCATAACGGGAGAAGTATTTAGGAAGAGTTTTTTCGTGTAAACTCTGTTGCTTTACAATTAGCCGTTTTCGAGTACGGCGATGTGTACGCTAGCTTGACGTTACGCCAGCGTACACAGTGAAAATGGTGTTTATTTCCTAAACTAAAGAGGCACTATTTTTTTTAGTTTTACACTAATTAGGCACTATTTATGCAGAGTTTTTTGACATAGTAACCAGCTCGATACAGCTTCATGGTACGCCAGCTTAACGCACGCACTAAATTGTAAACTTGTGAATGCGCTGTAAAGCCGTCTTCATACATGTTTTATTTATTTATTTTTAGAAATCTACTTAATAGCTACCAAATTTGACACCAGTATAATACGTACCTAGTAGGTAAATTATTGCATTGATTACACATAAAACCATAACGTAGTGAAAATTATTTTCATTATGAAATAAAAAATAAGGCAATTGTAGCGGACATGGTTATGACATTAATCCACTTGATGAAAATGACTATAAGATATGCACTAGAAAGTGACATTAACTGTCTGAGGCTCTCCGCGTTTTGAACATACGACGGTGTTGCGTCAGAATCTTCTCAATGTTCAAAAAATGTAACAACTTTTTGTGTCATCTACCAAAAATGAATAGTCGGATAATTCTGTGATTTTTACTCCGAAAGTAAATCATCTTCATATGTATTTTATGACATACTAAGTTATTTTGGCAAAAATATATATATGCTATTTTTGCATCAAATGACGATATACCAATGTTCTATGTTTTAAAGTGCACAGATTAACGATATCGCGTTAGATATATACATATTATAACAATTATTAATTGTGCTCGCAGTCACATCTATACTATATATACTATATACTATACTATATACTATACTATATACTATATTACTTTACTATATAATATTATAAAGCTGAAGAGTTTGTTTGTTTGAACGCTAGGATCTCAGGAACTACCCGATCAAATTGAACAATTCTTTTTGTGTTGGATAGTCCATTTATTGAGGAAGGTTTTAGGCTATATTTCATCACGCTGCGATCAACAGGAGCAAACTATCAGCGAATAATGTTGCAAAAACGGGGATAATTATTCATACTAAGGTTTGCGTTGTGTGCGCTGCGTAAACGGTTTAAGTTACCCAAAAAAATGTATTAAATAATTATTTCTCTTTAAATGATCTACAAAAATGCCCGCGACAGTATATGTCTAACTTTTAAGTTTCACTTACTATAACCATTTTTATGGTAAATAAATTTGGTCGAATTTAATCTATAATTGCCATAATGTTTTATCAACATAATATTAATCTTTATCCAAATAAATATGTTGTTGATTGAGAGTATTTAATTGAGAACAAAATTGTCCTTGACATCACTTAATTTAAATAAACATCTTAGAAGATAATACAATTTTAACATTACTCCGTAACAAAATTTACATGCGTGCATGAAGCGCACGACAAGACGCTGCGCTGGCCGGCGAGCGAGGTCACCTGCCTTATCCTATTAATATTATAAATGTGAAAGTTTAGATGTTTGTAGCTAAATGAAGACTAATTCACAGAACATATTTAAAATAAAATTTACAGGAAGCCAGATAATGATCCCAATTAACACAATAGGACACTTTTTATCCCAGAAAAATTAAGAGATCAATAAATTTTCTTAAAAAATGGTGAAACAGACTAACTGACTAAGAATCAATGCTCAGCCGAAACTACTATACTTATAAACTTAAAATTTATAAAGTGAAAAAATTGTGAGAACACTATGAAAAACACCTTTTTTCTCATCCCATGACAGAGACCCTCAACAGGTCAGTTAAATATTTCAGTTTGACGACGTGAAAGTCTACACTTTTGACAGTACAAAGTCTGTGGGGTCAGCTAGTTTTATAATAAAATGGAAAACAATTTAGTAGGTAATGTTATTATCTCTTCGCTACTTTAAAGTGTAAACAGTGTGACATTTGAATTTAATTTCGGCACCCCAGCGGTAATGAGATGCTTCAATGCAAAATGTTGAAGTAGCATCAATAGAATAGTTTAAATGTGGCAGTGCTGGTGTCCTGTCCATCAACTACGTGAATGACGGCGGAGTGTCACATTGCTTTCATTCAAATATTTATATCACAAGAGGTGGGGTGCCGAGCTCTCTCCGTGCCACTCAATCACCATTGTTATGTGAAATCAATTCAATTTTAAACATCTCATACGTTGCAAACTATTATAATGCAAGATAAAAAGCACTGTATGTCAGCTTCGATGCGAAATAATTTGTAAATTTTGTTGCCTTCTATACTTGGCGGCATATTATATCAGATACATTACACGAAAAAAGGTTTTACGAGGATCAGGAGATCATCATCATTATCATAGGCCTTATTTTTTGCTGATTGCCGTGCCGTAAGAAACAATCAAATAAAAACTAATGTTTATTACAATGCCATTGTCACATATACTTTAAATATCAAATAGGTAAATAACGTAAAGTAACAATGGATGGCGAAATGGTCATCAGATAAGTTTCATAGCAATAGTCAATGCTGTCACCTATTTTTTTTGAAGGGCACACTCAATGACAACACTAAAGAGTAATCTAAGTAGTTTTCTAATGGTGAAGAACTTGAAAATCTCTTCGTTTTTTATCAATTCGTCATAGCGCTCGATTGCTAAAATGACTTATTTTCCCCACTTTTATCAAATATTGTACTATTGGTATAATAAGTTCTGTTCTGAAAGATAAAAAAAAATCTGAAAGTATTAATAATACATGTTGGATTAGTCACAGCTACTTGTGAAACAGACAAACGACATTTTTAAGGTAAAAAATCTGTGTAAAATTGTAATTTTACCCGATATCAAATCTCATCGTTGGATTATGCTTGAGCTTGACCTGTTTTTTAGGGAACCGTACCAAAAAGGTAAAACCCTGTTACTAAGGTTCAGTGCAACTCCATTTTCTGTCACCGTTATAGTTACATACATACATACATATACTCACGGCTATAAATCCCTAGATGGGGTAGCCAGAGCTAAGAAATGAGAAATTCCTCAGCCACCTTTGGAAAGTTGAGTGGGGAAAAGATGGTAAAATAAAGGTTGTTGGTGATGGGTGTCCAACCGTATTGCCCAAAAATCCCTTTAAAGCCCCAATACCATTAGTCGCCTCTTACGTACACCCACCGGAAGAAATGGGGTAGTGCTATTCTAAACTGACACTACACAGCTAATATATACAGACGTTATAGTTAATATGGTGGAATTCCCAAACAGTAATAACTAAGAACAAATACTTAAAATTCTGAATAAATTGAATATTCAAGGGAGCACCCGTGGTTTTTTGCTTTGTTTCATCGATATTGATACCAGAAACAAATTAAATACTTGGAATACCTACAGATCTAGGAAATAAGAGATCTAAAAATAAATATTTTAATTAAAATAACGTTATTTTTACGGAGCTCCCATACATCACACACGTTTTCTGCCAGTTCCTTAGACAACTGTTTTTTTTATTCTGATTGATAATTGAGCAGTACCATTTGGACGCGTCTCAATCTCGCACTTAGCCGGTTTATATAATATTGTAGTAAACGGAAATAAGAAACTTTGTTTCGTTATTTTACGCTTTATAGAAGGCACGACGCACCGCAAGTCTGCGGTCAGCTGGCTGGCTCTCGTCCTCATCGGGGCATTCGCAATTTTGTGGTTACGAGTGGAATGATGAGCGGTCGAGCCTTCATTATAAACGTGGAACATGGTAATAAAAATATAAATGAACCGGGCCGATCGTGGCGGGCTCTCTGCATAACACTACTTTGTATTTTGTCGTTCTAATGTCATTTGTCATATTTTTGTTCTGTTTTGTAAGCGGAACTTATGCGTCCCACTCAATATAATATAAACGATCCCGCATACCAATAACCTTTAAATGGTAAGAATTTAATAATAATATCACGACACCAGTAGAAATTTTGTATTAACTGGCAAGCTCATACGTTTATTTTACACAATATTTTAATAAATGCCTATTTAACCTTTAAACTTTTAACCCCTGCCATTATTATGATTTCTCTTCTTAGCTGAAGCTTTTTATCCAAGATCGTCTTTTACTGACCTGTAACCATCCACATGGCTCTATATTATAAAAAATTTAGTACTTATTTTTTTCTATTGGTACATACAAACAATATACCTACACAACGAAGAGATGTTGACAGCTGGCTGAGTCTTTTACCACTATACCCCATAACGAGAAATCTTAACACCTTTATCTCGGAAGACCAATGAAGAAATATATTTATTATCCTTTTACCTAAAAAAATTTCGTGGGCTTTATAAATCTATTTTTGTACACATACCCTTTGCATTAATATTCTACGGTGATTTTGCTTGATTTAATTTCATCTATACTTATAATAAATCTGTAGAGAGGTCAATTCTGTACATCAATTATATTTTCAAAATAACCATCAGGGGGAGATTAGTGATCGATACTGATGCCAAAAATGCAATCAGTAAAATTTTTGTCTGTCTGTCTGTCTGTCGGTTTGTATGTTCCTTATGGAAACAAAAACTACTCGACGGATTTTAACGAAACTTGGCACAATTTTTCTTCATACTCCTGGGCAGGTTATAGTGTACTTTTCAGCAGAGTAGTGAAGGGGAATTTTGGGAAATTTTGGGAAAACGGGAGAAATTATTCCATTTTTTAAGCTTCCGTAGCGTGTGCAGCCTTAATGGTTAAGCTTACATAGAAATCATGTATGACGGAAATATTCTTCATAAAATTGTCTAGAAAAATTCCCTCAACAGTATATGTCTATCTTTTATGGTTGACTGACAATAACGCGTGTAACTCCTGATAGCTTAGCAGTTCAAAGCATTCTGATTATATTTGTTTACTCTTTCGTTTATAATACTCTCATTCATCCCTAATTTTCAAAAGGTTACATTATTACCTATTCAATAAAAAAAGAATCATAGAAATCGGTTGAGAAACACAGAAATTATACATGAAATAAGCCATCGCGCCCGTGACCAAAACCAAATCGTTACTAATTTACATACTACATACTAGATGGCGCCAGTAATTGCATCCTACATCACGTAATGATTTCTTTTTTAGATTGTTATAAATACTTCATAGCGCTTTATTCCAAAATTTGCTATTAAACGGAAATACTGAACCGTTCATGGGCGTTTTTCAAATAAATGGCCCGCTACGCAACCGGAATTCCGGTTTTCAAATATTCAATATCATTGTTTAATTCGTTACAGTATTATAGAATATTTATTAAACTTTGCAAAAAATATAACAGTTTGGCATTTAAATAAATAATTTGACCAGAAAATATTTTTTTCTACATCAAACAGCACTTGAAAAGTTCCTATTCGTTACGTTGCAAATGTATTGATATTAATAAAAAGCAGTAATATTTTTATGTTTTTTATTTAAAGTTATATTACTTAACTTTGTTATCAACTAATTTAACATATATAAAGACTGTGCCATGATTATTTTCATTAAATTAAAACAAAATTACCTCCAGTAAGCAACACTTTTCTGACAATAGACCAAATTTTAACACGTTTTTAAGAAACATGCAATATATATAACAATTAGCTCTTGGAACAAACGATAGAAAATATATTAATAAGCATCATCAAGCTTTAATATCAGACATAATCTTATAAAAATACAAAAACAAATGGTATTTTCTTAATTAACTCACAGCACGATAGTTACGACAGGGAAATGTCTTGTTAGTAATTGGAATATAAGGCTGCGTTCACAAAGCTATGTATTGCGCCTATCATAAACTATATCAAAATAATAATCAGTCAAAATACTAAAAGTACAGCAACATCAATAATGATACAATTATATAATAAATAAATACCCTGTCCCACCAAAAGTTGAAAAAACTAAGTTTCGGACTTCAAAAGTATGTAGGTAAAATTACGTGCCTAGACTATAGAGAATTTCGTTATCACAATGTAACATTTGTATCACAACTAAACAGGTTAACAAAATTGGTATTCATCATTTCACAAAAGAAAAACAAAATTAAGTCAAAATTATTCCGAAATTTGCAGTCGAACGAGACTTGATTAGTATTGTCTAGTTTACACATAAAACAACTTTTTATTTCGGAATTAAAGGGAATTATCAAAATATTTTAAACTTACATCTAGGTTCATTACAAATTATTTTAGCAATAATCAGTCAACTAGTTTCTCTTCAGTCTATAATAAACTATATAAAAATAATAATCAGTCGAAATACTAAAAGTACAGCAATATCAATAAGGATACAGTTATACAGGATGGCATTTGAACCTTTAACGATTTTTTCAGCGAAACGGCTAATCAGCTGATCAACTTTGTATGAAGAAGCGAATTTATTTGCACGAATTTTTAAAAGTTGTAGAACAAAAGCTGTTGCTTTTGACCTCAAGAACCGTTGGTGAAAAAATCATTAAAGGGTCAAATGCCACCATGTATAATAAAGAAATACCCTGCCAAACCTCGTACCAAAAGTTGAAAAAACGAAGATTAAAAAGATAAAATATTCATATAATGCAAATTCGTAGTAAACAATAACTATAGCAATGAGATCGCGGCTTTATGGTTCCAGTTAGTAATGAAAATCATTCCGCTTGTATATAACGTTATGATCATGACGTTACGAAAGTCCATTTTTAAAAATTAAAACCTTAAAATACATCAAAATACAATATATTCGATCATTTCCATTCTTTTAAATGATATTTAAATACTTCGTTCGAACGGTAATAAGAAGTGTTCGTGTGTAAACAATAGTATCTTTACACAAAAAATCGTACTTACGGGAGCAAAATTTTGGCCCACGGTCAGGTCGCAACTAGAAAACGGTTTTAACAAACCATAGACTCCTAGAACACCGGAAGTCATGATTTCATTCTGTTAAAAGTGGGTTGCTAGACCTAAAAAACGTTTTAGATTTGGTAAAATTTATTTTTTAAGACGGTAAAACCTACCGTTACTTGATGGAAATTCCGGTATACCCGAATTCGTGGACAACAGTTTTTCTTAATTATTTCAATATTTTTCTTTGAAAACCCTATAAAAACGTTTATTAGAAAGCATGACAAAGCCATTTTTAAGAAAAATTACCTGTTTTTCGGTGACTTTTCCATACATAAATTCTGAGATATGACACATGAAAGTGTGCAAAGTTGCGTGAGACATCGAAAAATAGGGGGGTATGTCGTCATATTTTTTTTAATTACTCATATTTCGTTACCTTTTCATGTATTTTTTATATTGTGCATTCACTTGTGTTTAAATTTCCTTTCATTTGATATATCACATATTTGATATAAATGACTTAAAATGTAAATATTACGGTGTAAAGTCAGAGGACATGCTGTTTTCGCCTGGTCAAAACTTTTGAAAAATGCCCTCATAAAAGCGCATTCAAAATCACCAAACTACACTGTTCAGGGAGTGCTATAAATTTAATAAATTGAAAACATTGTGCTAAATTTCACAATGCTTGAGCAGTGACTGAAGAAAGAAACCTCAGAGATTTAAAAAACAACGCTACCCGTGCGAAGCTGGGCCGATCCACTAGACTAGAATAATATTCTGGGTACCACGTATTTTTTGAACTATTCTTTATTTAATGCGCAAAAAATATGCCTTTTTTACGAAATAATTAAATATATTGTGGAATGGATTCATCTACTTATATTTTTTGTAAAAAGGTTATTGCAACCATGATATTGTTTTAGCTCGGTTATACTTTTGTATGCGAATGTTCTGAAAACTATTAAAAATATAAAATCTAAAACAGACGTTTTATGCTTCGAAGGTGACTATATAAACTTTACTTAAATGTCAAAAAATGTTTTGTTATGACCATGGAAGTATTATTTAAACAGGAACGCGCGCTGGCGACCGAAAGTGTCCTGAAAAAGGATGGCTAACTAGCTAACTGTGTCTCGTTTTATGTAGGGTGACCATCTGTTGGTGTTTTAATATTTATATTTACATATTTTGAATGTTTTTGTTCATGAAAACCGCATGTGGGGACCTGATGCAGCCTTTGACACGGTAGCTCAATTGGTAGAGCGACGGGGGCGTATACCCGAGGTCGCGGGTTCGATCCCCACCTGTGTCGAAATTTTTCTTTCCTTTATTTATTAGTTATATTTACATACATACATTATAAAACATATTATAAAAACACTTATATTTACATATATACATTGTTTTTGGTAAATCAACGTGTTTTTTATACATATTTATTCTTAATTAATAGATTATAAAAGAATGGGTAGCCAGTTCTTGAGAATTAAAATTACCTCAGCCACTTTTGGAAGTTGCGTGGGGAAAAGATGGTGAAATAAAGGTTGTTGGTGATGGGTCTCAACCGTATTGCCCAAAAATCCCTTAAAAGCCCCAATACCGTTAGTCGCCTATTACGTACACCAACCGGAAGAAATGGGGTAGTGCTATACTAAGCCGACACTACACAGCTATATTCAAATTCAAATCGTTTAATGCATTCATGTGATAAAGTTCGAGATGATACAGGTTATTTTATTTATTGTTCCATAACATGAACCCATATTTATCACTATTTTCTTAATTAAATGATAAAAGCTCCAAAACACTCAAACAGATGATAAATTGTGGACACCACATTTATCTTGTTTCGATGGGGATACCCGTGACAAATATTAATATCCCTTTTGCCAAACTTAACCAATTATTTATCTCCAAATCGATAGGCGACAATAATAATTAAAATAAAATACAAAAAAGGAACAGTTAATAACCTGCTTTTTATAAAATATTCCCTATAAATAAGTTTGAATTTGTTTTTCTTTGAACTTAATCTCGACTGGCAACCGCGCGAGCGGGACACACTTCTCTCTCACACGGCTCTCGTTCTAGGACGTTTCTCTGCTTGACAGTTTTTAAAAGATAATTAACTTTATTGCATGGTAATAAATTGCATTTTTGTTTACCATATTTTTGTGAGTACGCTCTCCTGTTTAGTTAGTAGCTTCATGGTTATGACTTTTTCCGAAAAAAATATCCAATACATTGTCAGTTTTTGTTAAAAGTCTCTGTATTGAAGGTAATAGAAGAGAAGAGGGTTTAGGGGTTATAATTAAAACAACTATTGACATTCGGATATTTACTGGAATGTTATTACATGGTTGTTGAAAGCCCGACGTTTCGAAAACTTTTCAGTTATCATGTTCACGGGAAGACAGGTGTTATTTGTCATTTTACAGAATTATAAAGTTACTAATACTAACTACCTTCACAAAATTTAAGTGCTAACTATCATCTGCTCCGATGTAGAAAGCTAGCAAAAGTTGTTAAAAAACTTACTAAACAAAATACGTACAGCGCCATCTATGAAACAAAGGTGTAACTACCGAGATAATAGTCACATAATATGTATAGGATGTAAGTAAAATCAATTGTGGACTACTCAGTATACCCAAATTTATTCGTTTCCCAACTTTTCTGGCATCGAATTTTGGTTTTAGGATCTCTGCAAAGCATAGTGGCACACCCTCTTTTTTGTCAGCTGCTAAACGAATGTCCAAAGTAGGTGGACGTCACAGTATATGCATTGTGTTCCATGTGGGACGCAACTAGGGTTGCCAGATTTTTTTTCGGCCCATACGGGACAAATGTTTAAAAAAATACGGGATTTCAGTTTTCTACCCGGGACAAATGAAACAAACGAAATTATATGGTGTCATTACTTAAGTTTTAACTTATTTTTGTTACTTTTTACATATTGATAAAGATCAATACAATTATAATCATAATTAAATTATATTATATACATAATTAAAAATGGTCATTACCAGAGATGTACAAAATGGGTTTAAAAAAGCATTTAAATAAAAAATGCAAAATACTTTTCAAATTTCCTATTTCAAATGCAAAATACCAAATAGTTTTACGTTTTGTATTTCAAATGCTAAATGCAAAATAGGTATTTTCAAAATACTTTTTCAAAATAAAATACTTTTTGACCAAATTGAATAATATTGATATTTATTATATCAAAAGCGACATGATAGTCCAGTGGGTAGAACACCCGCCCGAAAACAGAAGGGCGTGAGTTCCAATCCTGGGACGGGCCTACACCAATTTGTCTTTTCTAAAGTCATATGTGTGGTTAATTTATCATGGTTGCTAACGGTGAGGGAAAACATCGTGAGGAAACCCACATGGCTGAGTTGTACTTAGTCATGTGACAGTGTATTCGTTCAAAACGGCGATAGGCCTGCCCCCTATCACGTGAGTACACTGTCTAAGCAAAACGTGGGTACCTTCTCTGGAAACTAGATGGCACTTGCCATGTGAGTTCAGGAGTATTGGTACCTCTGCCAACCCCTTCGGGGATAAACGGCGTGAACGTTTATGTTATGTTATATTTATCAGTATGCGTATCAATAAATTCTGTTGTTATTAATAATAATAATACTCACTTAAAATAATGTAAAAAACTAGACTAACGAAAAGAAAAGGAAAGACTATACAGTCTAAACATCAATTTTCTTTATTTAATACGCTTTTTAACAATACCAGTTGTTCGAATAGATCATCACTCATTTTTCTTCTGTGGGGTCTCATAATCATCCCACCATACGAAAAAAGTCTTTCTACTGGTGATGAACTAGGTAGGGATGTGTTGTATTTTAAAAGACATTTGACAAGTTATGGCGTCGATGTACCGGACTCTATCTTTAGGGACTACTTTTAGTACGCTCAGAGTCCCAAATGTCAAACTAAGTAATTTGGCGGCAATCGAACAGGCGCGGGTAATTCGAAGTAGCTGTCAAATGTCACTTTAACGTTTGCGCTGACAGTATCCATGCTCGCTAACGTGAGCACTCTGAGCGCGTGGAATAACGTTTGTTGATGACGCGAACAGCCGAACGCACCCTCAGCGGCATTATAAGCGTCATTCGTTCATTTCATTTCGTTTGACTATTAATATTGGCTAAACTTAGTTATAAAGTATTTTGCATTTTGAAATGAATATTAAAAATACAAAATACATATCGAAAGGTATTTCAAATAAAATACAAAATGTTTCTTACTAAAAGGCATTTAAATGCCAAATACAAAATAGGTATTTTGCATTTTGTACTTGCATTTTAAATAGAAGTATTTCAAATAAATCGCATCTCTGTCATTAACCCACTTTTCATCAAATCGTAAATTTATTTCGCAAGTCAGTCCACTTCACCTGAATACCTATGCGAGCGAACTCTAAGATTGATTGACTTGTAAGTAAAAGTTGATGCAGGGCTAAAATACGGGACAGAGGCTGTACTTTTCAAATAAGGCCTAAAATACGGGACGTCCCGGGAAATACGGGACGTCTGGCAACGCTAGACGCAACATAAAATGCTTGAATCGTGATACATATATTATATTGTGCACATATACGGGTATTTACCAAAGAGCTTCTACACATCGGAACGAACGCATGACGCGAACAAAATCGCTCTTCTTGGAGCGACATAAACTCATACTAATAAATAAAGGATAAATAAAGGAAAGAAAAATTTCGACACAGGCGGGAATCGAACCCGCGACCTCGGGTATATGCCCCGTCGCTCTGCCAATTGAGATACCGTGTCAATTGGCTGCCAGTGCGAAATTCTTCTATCCTTTATTTATGACTTTATATATGAGCCAATTGACACGGTAGCTCAGTTGGCAGAGCGTCGCGTCGGGGCGTTTACCCGAGGTCGCGGGTTCGATCCCCGCCTGTTCGAAATTTTTCTTTCCTTTATTTATTCTTTACTAGTGGATCGGCCCCGCTTCGCACGGGTAGCGTAGTTTTAAAAATATTGGAGGTTTCTTCAATCACTGCTCAAGCGTTATGAACCTATATAACCGTTATATGAAATTAGCGTCTTTATTACAACTTACAACACTAATGTCTGAATATAGTGTTACTTTGTGATTTTGAAAGAGCTTTTATGATCGGTTCAGACCAATATCTCCGAAATTAAGCTAATTTTTAGGTTTGGATTGATGCAACTACTGGCGCCATCTAGTACGTAATATGTAAATTACTAAGGATTTGGTTTTGATCGCGTGCGACTATTATGTTGGGACTATTAATTTTGGTGTTTCTATACCGATTTCTATGATTCTTTTTTTATTGAGTAGGTAATAATGTTAACTTTTGAAATAAGGGTGATTGAGAGTATTATAAACGTAAGAGAAAACAAATATAATCAGAATGCGCCGAACTGCTAAGCTATCAGGAGTTACACGTGTTGTTGTGAGTCAACCATAAAAGATAGACATATACTGTTGCGGAATATTTTTTAGATAATTTTATGTAGAATATTTCCGTCACACGTGATTTCTATGTAACTTTGACCATTAAGGCTGCACACGCGAGGGAAGCTTAAAAAATGGAGTAACTTCTCCCGTTTTCCCAAAATTTCCCAAAATCCCCCTTTACTATTCTGCTGGAAAGTATACAAAAACCTGCCCAGGAGTATGAAGAATAATTGTACCAAGTTTCGTTAAAATCCGTCGAGTAGTTTTTGTTTCCATAAGTAACATACAAACCGACAGACAGACAGACAGACAGACAAAATTTTTACTGATTGCATTTTTGGCATCAGTATCGATCCCTAATCACCCCCTGATAGTTATTTTGAAAATATATTCCATGTACAGAATTGACCTCTCTACAGATTTATTATAAGTATAGAAGATTTATTAGGAAGAATCTTCGTACCGGCTTGGCTAAATTTTAAATTTAATGGGCCTGAAAATATGACATTAACTCCAAACTGAAAATTTTGGTCCACCCAATTTCTATCCTATTTTTATTAAGTACAAGTGGATCGGCCCAGCTTCACACGGGTAGCTTAGTTTTAAAAATATCTGAGGTTTCTTCAATCACTGCTCAACCTTTGTGAAATTTAGCGCAACTTATAGCACTCCTTGATAGTTTAGCTTTGTGATTGTGAAAGCGCTTTAATGAACGGTTCAGTATCTCCAAAAATAAACCCATGCAAACAACAATCAGAGTTACAAACTTTGCATGCATCATACATATACTCACGTCTATCTTTTTCCCGCGCAACCATTACTAAAAAATAATCCTAATAGCATGATTCAGTATTTACGTGCGACGACAGGACGCGATGGCTTATTTCACGTATAAGTTTGGTGTTTCTGTATCGATTTCTTTGATTCTTTTTTTATTGATTAGGTAATAATGTTAACTTTTTTAAATTAGTGATGAGTGAGAGGTTTACTAACGTAAGAGTAAACAAATATAATCAGAATGTTCCGAACTGCTAAGCTATCAGGAATTACACGTGTTATTGTGAGTCAACCGTAAAAGATAGACATAAACTGTTTAAGATTTTTTTTTAGATTATTTTATGAAGAATATTTCCGTCATACATGATTTATATGTAAGTTTAACCATTAAGGCTGCACACGCGACGGAAGCTTAAAAAATGGAGTAACTTCTCCCATTTTCCCAAAATTTCCCAAAATTCCCCTTTACTACTCTGCTGAAAAGTATACAAAAACCTGCGCAGGAGTATGAAGAATAATTGTACCAAGTTTCGTTAAAATCCGTCGAGTAGTTTTTGTTTCCATAAGGAACATACAAACCGACAGACAGACAGACAGACAAAAATTTTACTGATTGCATTTTTGGCATCAGTATCGATCCCTAATCACCACCTGATAGTTTTTTTGAAAATATATTTATGTACAGAATTGACCTCTCTACAGATTTATTATAAGTATATAGATAGATATGGCAATGGCAAGACAGGTCAGGTGGCATGGTCTGCTTATATGTTTAATGTCTTTCCAAATTTTAACGAAAATATTGTCTCTTATTCCTTTTTTAAAGTCCATATTTTTGTAAATTAAACGCGTCTCTTAAGGCTTTCGCTGGTCGAAATAACGCCTTATATGTACTTACCTACAAAAAGCTTAGATAAAAACAATAAGAAGAAGATGCGGCAACCTCTACCCGCGCGCGGTCCTACTAAACTGAGTACAATGTACTTGGTTTGCTTCAGTCGAGTTTAGTCCGCTACGATACTTCGACTCGACGAGCTGACATAATCTTTGACATCGAAATTAAAATTTTCATACAATTCGCGCTTAAAATGCCTGGCTGTGCCTTTATTCAGTTCACAAATCATTCAAGGCGTAAAAACAAATCACAGGGAATCACGTTTCATGCGTAGGTACACCAAAAATATATTTACAAGCAAAATATTATTAATTTCGGCCATTTTCTCCTTGAAATCTGACATGTTTAAGTGACAGAGACAGACTATACGAAACCTGTGAGTGAGTGACACGATACGATATATACCTGCGTGTGTGTTCGTATCAGTTCGTCCATACGAATACATCCATATGTAGTGCGGTGTGGTGATAAACCGATAAGGCCCATATTTAGTTGACAATTAGTACGCTCACGCCGCATCTTCTTCTTTTATTTTTATCTAAGGATATACAGTCAAAAACATAAATGTGAAATAAGAGTCAAGTTCAATATTAGATCTCACTTTTTTTGTCGATGTAGTCAACAAACAAGGCATCTAATGCATCTAATACATAAAAGGATAAACTGACTGACTGCAGTGACATATCGACGCACAGCATGAACGGCTAAACGTAGGCATTTGAATTGAATTTGGAAGGGACGCAGCTTGGGTACCATAGAGGTGCACTAAGAAAGGAATTCTGATAAATATTAAAAATAGTATTAGAAACATTAATAAAACCTACAAAAAAATAAATTTAATTCAAAAAATCGATAGTTTAAATAGCCAACTAAAAAATATGATTGCTAGTCAGGAAGAGGTAAAAAAAAGGTATATGAATATAAGTAACCTAATAGAAAAAGAGACGGATTGTCATAAATTGTCTGAAAAATCTTGTAACTTTATGTCTCCGCCGTTACAATCAGACAAAGAACAATCCATCCCTACCACTACCACCCCGGTTCGCAAAACTATAATATTTTCCGATGGTATGGGGTTACGTTTCGGAGAAATATTAAATGATCACATACATCAGACAGTAACAAACTATTGTTATACTGGTGCTCCCTTTAATTATATTATCGATAAAGTTACTTTGGGTGAATATGACGAGTATACTACAATTGTTATATTATTCGGTAGTAGTATAGGATTAAATAAAAAAATATTGAAGAAAGGCATTAGCCAGCTTTTAGAGATACAAAAGAAATATAAATGTAAGTTTATATTTTGTACCTTACCATATATATATAATTATATGAGTAAGCATAATAATGATATTAATATGTTTTGTACCTTACCATATATATATAATTATATGAGTAAGCATAATAATGATATTCATATGTTGAATAATTTTATACTCGTATTTAATATGACCAGCCGTCAAAGCGACGTTTTCTTTACTCTGGACGTGAATAAGTTCATACCTTATTCAAGACAACGATCGGGTCCTATATACATACCCTTAAATAAAAAACGTACCATTGCTAAATTATTAGCATATCATATATCGAACCCTCCCTTATTTAATATAAGGGAAAACTTACTTACAATATGTGATGGTGGAAACCATAATTTAAACTTTTAAGTGAGACAATAGAAGAGCCTCCTGTCATCCTTAAGCCGTCACCTTCAATTAATATTAACATTGTAAACAAGGAAGGAGGTTCTTCTGGCAAAATATTTAAAAACCGTGCTTTACAAGGAGACCCACAATTTAAATTAGTATTTCAAAATACTCAGGGGTTTTCTTGTAAAGAATTAGAAATTGAATTGTTTTTAGAAAGATATCAAATTGATTGTTTCTGTGTCTCAGAACACTGGCTTAAGAATTGCGAGCTCATATTTGGTTTTCAAAATTACAACTTAGCTAGTAGCTACTGCCGCAATTCTAAAGCCTGTGGTGGCTCCGCTATATTTATAAAAAATAGTATTAAATGTAAAAATCGTGAGGATATTGTAAAACTGAGCGTTGAGCAAGTCGTGGAGATATCCTGCATAGAGTTACTAAACTACTTTATAGTAAGCGTATATCGAGCCCCCTATAGTCAAAATTATGAAAGATTTGAAAGTGTAATGGAAGATGTATTAACTAAAATTTTCAAGAGTAAAAAACAATTAATTATTTGTGGAGACTTCAATATAGATCTCTTAAAAGATAGTACTCAGAAAACACGGTTGATGAGTTTATTCCAATCGTTTAATTTAGAAAATTTATTCTTGGAACCTACTAGAACCAAAACATGTTTAGATAATGTATTTACAAATGCTGAATTCATAAGTAAATCTGTAATAAATAAACTAAAATCTGATCACAGTGGTCTTTTTGTAAACTTTCCACATAAGGCACCAGACCGAAAAATTATAGTTAAAAAAAGGAGTATCACTGCTTTCAAAGTTGAAAAATATATAAACTTAATCAGTTATAAGCTGCCCACTTCTTCAATAAATAAAAATCCAAATAATAGTTATAATACTTTCTTTAAAGTACTGATAGACGAATTTAATAAAATATTTACTATTAAAGATGTAACTATATGTAATAAATTTAAATTTAGTGAGTGGGCAACACCAGGCATATATAAATCTAGAGAAATACTATTTGATTTATACGATCAAAAAGCGTTCTCACATAATGATGAATTTATAGAATATGTAAAAAAATACTCAAAAATGTTTAATAAAGTTTGTAAGGAGGCTAAAGCAAGATACTTGAGCCAACGTATTAAAACATCTGATAATAAAGTAAAAACCGTTTGGAACATTATCAACACTCAAACTGGCAAAAGCAAATCATGTGATCAGGACTTTTGTATTCGGTCTGATCGAGGTTTGACTACTTCAAATGATGTAATTGCTTGTATTTTTGAAAAATATTTTGCTGATATACCTTTTAAGACCACTGAACACTTAAATTCATCTGCTACGTTAGCTCAAGAGCTGTTGCAACAAAACGTTGCAATTTGTAAATCTATATTTAATTTTAAAGTTGTCAGTCCCGAAGATATCATTAAAGTGTTTAAATCACTGAAATTGAAAAATTCTGAGGATATCTGGGGTATGTCAGTAAAAGTATGCCATAATTTTATTGTAATAATAGCTCCTTATTTAGCGAAAATATTTAATGAATGTATAAGTAATGGTATCTTCCCAGATCTCATGAAACATAGTAAAATTGTACCTTTACTAAAATCTGGAGGTGATAAAAATAATCCTGAAGGTTATAGGCCTATATCTATACTACCGGTTATGAGTAAAATATTTGAAAAACTTATGCTTAATCAACTGCTCTTGCATTTTAGTTCCAACAATTTGTTTCACCCTAAACAATTTGGTTTCACGAAAGGCCGCTCTACCACTGACGCAGGCGTTGCCCTAATTAAACATATTTTTGGTTCGTGGGAACTTAAGAATGATGCAATCGGTTTGTTCTGCGATCTTACAAAGGCTTTTGATTGTGCGGATCATAATATTTTATTCATAAAATTGGGACATTATGGCATCGAAGGTGACGCACTTAAATTAATAAAGTCCTACTTCTCAGATCGAATACAAAAAGTGCAAATCGATAAAATAAAATCATCTGGAACTCATGTAAAAATGGGTGTTCCACAGGGATCTATATTAGGCCCATTTTTGTTTCTAGTATATATTAATGATTTGCCGTTCATGGTCGAGAAAAGGTCTGAAATAGTATTATTTGCTGATGATACTTCTTTAATTTTTGACGTTAAAAGGAATTCGGAAAATATTGACGATGTAAATAATGCAGTTTCCCAAATTCAAACATGGTTTGCTTCAAATAATCTTGTACTAAATGCCAAAAAAACCAAATGTATTAAATTTGCATTACCAAATGTTAAAAGTGTTGATAATGAAATTACATTAAATAATGAAAAATTACCATTTACGGATAGCGCAGTTTTCTTAGGGATACATCTGGACTCAAAGCTCCAATGGGGACCCCACATTAGCGCGCTAGCTGGCAGGCTAAGCAGTGCTGCCTATGCCGTTAGAAAGATAAGACATTTAACTGATGTACAGACCGCTCGTTTAGTTTACTATAGTTATTTTCATAGCATCATGTCTTATGGCATTTTACTCTGGGGCAGAGCTGCTGATGTTGGGTCAATATTCTTTTTACAGAAAAGAGCAATAAGAGCTATTTATAATTTAGGTTCACGAGATTCCCTTAGAGAATTGTTTAAAACCATAAATATAATGACACTGCCATGTCAATATATTTATGAAAACATCATGTATGTGAGAAAAAATTTGAAAGCATTTTCCAAAAACTGTGACAGACATACTAGAAGTCTTAGAGATAATAATAAAATTTCAATTCAAAAGTACAGATTGTCAAAAATAAATACATCTTTTATGGGGTTATGTGTAAAATTTTATAATAAAATACCTGATGACATTTTGAATCTAACAGAAAAGAAATTCAAAGTAATTATAAAACGCAGTCTTCATTTAAAAGCTTATTACAGTTTAAATGATTATATGATAGATGAAACTGCTTGGTGTCACCAGGGCTCTATTCGGGATATTTCCAGACATACACCAATATTGTAATTTGACTAAGAAAAGATGTGTGTTGCTGAGTTTCTTACGGGTTCTTCTCGCAACAATACACCTTCCGAATCCGAAGTAGAGTCAGTAGAGTAAGATTTAACTTATACGTAAGTTTGTGACGTTCAAAAAATAGAGAACAATTCTTTTTATTTTGAAATAAATATTTTTTATCTTTTATCTTTATCTTTTATTCCCGAAGTTCCCAAGGGAACGGGTATTATTGGAAATTGAAGTATGTATGAAACTTCACAAACTAGATTTTATCGGATTTCAATTTTGTATAAAGACTCCGCAACAGATATTTATGTACATTACAAAAGGATTACCAGAAATTCTTACGGGAACATAAATTACGGGAATTTGAAGGTTCTATGAAACTTTCGCAATTTCTATTCTATCGCGTTGAAATTTAGTATAAAGTCTCCTCAACAGATATTATTGTAAATTTCAAAAGGATTACGAGAAATTCTTACAGGAACAGTGATTAAAGGAGATTAAAGTATGTATGAAACTTATGTAGTCTTCATTCCATTTATTTCACATTTTATCTATATTTATAGGCTATACATTTCATTACAATATATCAATTTTATTAAGTTCTGCGCTGCAAACTCAAAAAGGGCATTTACGGTAAACATAAAATAACAGCTAACACGGAAAAAAACATGAGCGCATTGAGTATTCGAAGAAGTCGAATGTCATAGCTGGACAAGACACACGCAAAATGACAACTAAGGGCCGGCGCCGACTGCTGGCATGGCACGGCGTGTCATGGCAAAGGATTTCGGTACTGATATACCCATTTTTAATCTTATAACCATTAGTATAGAATTCATGTTACTTTATTTTGACACAACGATGCCGAGGGAGGCCGCGGTAGGACAGAACGTGCCTAAGCATGCCACGGGATGCCGCGGGGCGTACTGCTGCATCTCGCGAGACGCACGCGCATGACACGGGCCGCCAGTACGCGGCGCAGTCCGTTCGCCGCGCGGGGGGAGGGCAAGGGTAGGAGTGTATAATACGTTAAATACTAAATCCCAGTCAATCATTATGAACACAACTAACTTTGAACATGCGCGGAGTTATTTGCCGTGTCATGCCACGGCATGCCGCGGAAGGCCGTGTTATCCTTCGGAATGCTGCAGCAGAACTTACCGTGCCATCCTGTGCCATGCCGGCAGTCAGCGCCGGCCCTAAGCTGCCTATTTACTTTAAACAGTGTTGCCAACGAAGGCGATTTTTCGCCATTTAGGCTACTCAGATTAGAAAACGGCGACCAAAAAAACGTAAAGGCGACTGGTCGCCTTTTAGGCTACTCGAAAAAGATTAAGTTTACTTTAATTTACAATCGAATCACAACACAAATAAGCACAAAAAAAAATCTACATAAAAAGATATACGACGATCGAGATAAAAATAAACCCCTTCACCCATATTGAACGTTTTATCTTTAAATACCTCCGAGCAGTGTTGCAAAAGCGAAAGTTAAAAAATCGGGTAATTTTCCAGTTAAAAATCGGGAGATTTTTTAGTCTTAATAAAACATCAGTATTTTATGCTAATAATAAAGTTAAAGTAATTTATTTAATTATATAACAATATATAGGTAGTACTGATCATTTTAGTACCACTTCTTGCTTACAATTTTAGTAATCATTTTTTCATCAATAATTAGATTTTGATGGGCATGAAACCTCATGTGGGGATTATTGTACTGTTCAATCAAGGAAAGAAAAATTCCGACACCAGCAGGAATTGAACCCGCGGCATTCCGTTTTACATTCCATTGATTAGTATTTTAACATGAATATTGAAATTTTCACAAGTTAAATTATTTTACAATAATGAACTCTATTGCAAAGCGTTTCAATGTAATATTTTTTGTGTATACCTATTGACGTCACTGCCGTGTTAAAAGGCTCTGTGAGAATTTTATGGGAATTCCCGTGCGTGAGAATCCCGTGGTCAGTGTTACTAGGTGATTCTTGATGTTTTCTGACTTTAGAATGCTATATTAAGGGCGTCCCCCGAAAAATAGGTTAATATTGATTGTTTGGAAATGCTATAAAGTCTGATTTGATGATATTGATATGACATGAATAAAATATATGTTGGTGATTAGTTCATGGTGTTAAAACTTGATGTTTAACATTTTAATAATTTGTTGAAAAATATGATGAAAAAAATTGAATTGGAACATGCTTTGTTTTCATAAAAACCGCATAGGCTCTACTGGCATAACATACATGTGAACTCATTATGTGTCTATATACGCGTAGCTTTAAGATCTGTAACGTTGATGTTTAACTTTTCATTTAAACATTATAGTTATTCAATAAAACTAAATAAACTACATTTATCCTGCGCGCGCGTTTTTTCCGTCCCTGTTACTCTCAATCAATTTGACGTAAGAGTGAGCGCAATAGCTGCAAAATGCGGGGAGGCCCTTAACTATTACTTTAATGTTAAATGCAAAAAATCGGGAGATATGGTCACTAAATCGGGATATCGGGAGGGAAAGGCCAAAATCGGTAGATCTCCCGATAAATCGGGAACTTTTGCAACACTGCCTCCGAGATCATGTTGGCTTTACTGTGAAAATATCACAGATGGAGTTGCGAATATTTAGTTTCGAATCTACCGATTATTCGAATCAGTATGTTAATTAGAACTATTCGAATCAGTATTTTTTATCCGCTTAACCTTTAAAAGCCTTATACACGATCACTTTCCGACCGCGGGGAAGTCTGTTGTTCATACCAATACTTGGTTGATTTCAAAGGCCTTGGTCAGAATAGCATCTGCTCCGATTGAACTGCTCAAGTTGATTCTAACCACCGACCGTGTAGAACAAATATAAAGATTGGTTGTTGCGACCAAGGACACATGGTCACGCCAAATTTAAAATCTTTTCTTTCCTTAACTTTAAAATACAGTACACTAACAATAAACACGTTTTGATGCTACTAATAAATAAAGGAAAGAAAAACTTCGACACAGGCGGGAATCGAACCCGCGACCTCGAGTATACAATCCCGTCGCTCTGCCAATTGAGCTATCATGTCAATGGCTGCCAGCGCGAAATTCTTCTATCCTTTGTTTCTTTTACACTTTAAAGTAGTGTTTGCAAAAATTTTAAAAAATTGAAAATTAAAAATATCTGAGGTAGGGAACGCAAGTTCAAGTTTTTCTTTCCTTTATTTATTATTAATAATCCCCACATGAGGTTTTCATTAACAAAAACATTCAAATTACGTTTGGATACTTTTATTTTCTTTAAATAACTTCAGACTCTAGTTTAAACGACTTGTAGGTTTAAGTGTGAAGTGCTGATTTTATTGTATGTACAGGAAGTTAAAATATAATACATAAGTAAATAGTTAAAAAAAGTGGTTTAGTAGTTTAGGCTACTACTTTAGGCTACCTCATTTCAAATTGGGCTACTTAGGCTACTCAAGCTTTGAAAATTGGGCGACATAAGGTCTTGACTTGTTGGCAACACTGACTTTAAACCAAAATCCTTTTTTTAGCAAAATTCACAGTAATATTATTATGGATCTGAAAAATACCCTATATAGATGCTCAATTAAATTTATTAGTTATTCAAATAGTATATATCCCTAGTCATTCTGGTATTGAAATGAGAAAGCTGATATTTCAGCTAAGGAAGCTTCCATGTCCAATGTTGATAGAAAATATTACTACATAACAAGTTATGATTACTTACAGCTTCGTTCTTCTTGGCATTCAAGATGGGACGGTGCTAGTAAGGGTTTGTTTTACAAATCTGTACAACCAACAATTCCTAGTAAAGCCTGGTTTTCGAAATTCAAAAAACTATCTAAGGTCGTAACTTCAATTTTAATTCGGCTTCGAATTGGTCATTGTTGTTCCCCAGTGTTTTTTAATAAAATAAGAGTTTGGGATAGTTCGTTGTGTGAATGTGCAATGGACGAAGGCTTTTATATTGCCTTTAAATATCTATTTGGTTTTTTTTTAATACTATATTTTCGCGATGATTTCACTTAAATCTTGCAAGATCTCATCACGTGGTTCGTGGCGGAATTGTTGCAATAACTAAAGCGACAGATAGCGCCAACTTAAAAAAAAAACTCTATGTTATGTTATCTGTGTGTGTATCAATCAAATTCAAATCAAATCAATAAATATTTTGAATTGAATCTTTCAATTTGATGTCGTATTTCTCTACTAGCTACTTTCGACACATAATATAGAAAAGTTAAATAAACGAAACAAAATGACTAAAGAAGACTATTTAAAACCAAAGTTTCTATCAACGGAGCAGGTATTGGAGGATTTACTAAATGAAGAACTCTATACATCTCTAATACCAAATGACTTAAGAAGGGATGAGGATTTAGATGCCTTTCTTTCCTGCTATGATGGATTCAACAAGCTTGATGAAAATATTTGTCAACAAGAGGAATTGTGTGAAAAGTTAAACCATTTTCACGCCAAGCTAAGGGATATAATTGAAGAAGTTAAGAGTAAAATTCAGAGTATGAAGGAATTTTAATTGTTTACTCTAAATCCCTTCAGTATACAGAAGATGAGTCAATATGTTTCTCGTAATGTCGTCGTGGGCATATGGTAAATTATTCAGCCTTGTTGCAACCTGTGTGGAGCAAAATTGTAGATATTGTAATGATAATGTGTGAATGAGTTCAATTCTGCATTTTAAATTATTAAAAAAAATGTTTTTAAACTGATTGTGGTACTTAATCGTAGGTGTTAAACACTTTGTCACATGTGGTTATGTATATGGCATTTTTCACAAACATCAAAAAGGTTTGCTGTGAAATGTTGGCTTAGAATAGCACTGCCCCATTTCTTCTGGTAGGTGTATGTAAGAGGGAACTAATGATATTAGAGCTATTAAGGGATTTTTGGGCGATGTGGTTGGAGACCCATTACCAACAACCTTTATTTTATTGGCTTTTGCTTACTTAACTTTCCAAAACTGGCTGAAGAATTTCTAATTCCTTAGCTCTAAATACCCCTTCTAGGGATTTATAGCTGTGAGTATATATATGTATGTATGTTATAATGTACTAAAGAGACTAGAGAGGGTAAAAAGCTTTATGACATCACATTATGAAATTTAAAATACTAACTTATGAAATCTAAATGAACAAAAAACTTCAAACTCTATATTTAATAACATAGAAATAATCTTTACAGACATGGCCCAATACTATTAAATCTTACATAATTTATTTTCTATCTTTATATTACATTTATACACTTACTAACTTTCCGCCCATGGCTTTGCCTGTGTGGAAATTGCTTATAT
Source organism: Bedellia somnulentella (assembly GCA_963576735.1). NCBI lineage: Eukaryota > Metazoa > Arthropoda > Insecta > Lepidoptera > Bedelliidae > Bedellia > Bedellia somnulentella. The sequence continues at coordinate 8,321,842 of OY755175.1, read as the reverse complement.
TGCGGTATAAAGCACAACTATAACAAAACTTCTCATTCCCATGGGAATATCATTTTTGTTTGGGATATAAATTATTTAATCAAGACTTCTAACTATACATCTGCAAAATTTCAAAACAATCAGTTCAATAGTTATGGTGTGAAAGCAAACCAAACAAACTCACTTTGGGATTTATAATATTAGTAAGGATAATTTTTAAATCTCTACTTCCTTATTATCTATGAGTCTAACTATTAACAACATAACACAAATAGTGAAGTGTAAGACTTATTTGTGAAGTCAATCAGTGAACAGTGCAGAATATTGGTCTCCTCATTATTCTTCATGCAATAACATTTAACTTCTAAATCAGTTTAAATAGGTTAACTTACTTATATCCTTTTGTGCCTGCCTTTCAGGAACATGGGCTTGTAGAACCTTTTTCAAATTCAAATGGTCTTGGGCATAAATAAGTTTTAGTCAGTTAAATAACTATTTTCTATGGATTGTCTTTAAAAACATGCCTAACTCAGAAAAATTGTTTGGAGCCACATAAAGGGACTTTTTTTATACTAGATTATTGATTGTATCTTAAGCCCACAGCATGCCAAAAGAAACTCAAAAATTATAAAATTTATTCTTTATTACAAGTATCGATCTTTGCAAAGTATTCACACTGAGCACGTATACACTTTTCCATACGTCTGAACCAATTGGAAAATACCTGTGACCACTCTTCTTTAGATACCTCAGAATTCTCTAAATTATAGGCAACCAGCGCATCTTCTTTGCTTTCAAACCTCTTCCTCTTTAGTTTTTTTGATTTTTGGAAACAAGTAAAAATCACAAGGCGCTAGGTCAGGGGAATATGGTGGGTGAGGGAGAATTGACACATTTTTCGAGTTGAAAAAGTCTAGTGTTCTGGCAGACGTGTGCGGCGACTTCGGTCGCTTGTCACACCAAGCTGATATTTCTGTTGGAGCCCAAACTGTCACATACCATTCGGAGTTTACCGTTCTTTCATTCTCTAGCACAGCAGTAGCAATATGACCTATTTTGCAGAAAAACGAGGCGACCATTTGTTTCTGTGTGCTTCGTGCACGGCGACATTTCGTTGGAGTTTGCTCGTCTTCAAAGCACCATACAGTCGACTGTCGCTTTGATTCGGGATCATAGTTATACAGAGATGTTTCGTAACCAGTCAATGTTTTTTTCTCGCTTCCGTTGAATTTATCTATCATGAATAGGCACCAATCCACCCAACGGTCTTTCTGCTCATCGGTAAGTTTGTGCAGCACCCATCTCGAACAACGTTTACGGAGAGAAAGGTAGTCGTGAATTATGGTTTGCATTGCTGCTAATCCAATTCCTAGTTCACGCCCTAGCTCTACATATGTAATTCGTCGGTTTTCGCGAATAAGTTTTTCGACTGCACGAACGTTTTCTTGCGTGACCGCGGTTGGCGGCCGTCCTGTCTTCGCTTCATCTTCGAGACATCCCCGTCCTCTTTTAAATTCAGCAAACCAATTGAATACTGTTGCTCGGGAATAAGCAGACTCACCAAAAGTAGAATCCAAAAGTCCAAAACATTTTTGAGGCTTTAAACCTTTTTTAAAGTCATAATAAATCATAGCGCGAAAATCACGTCGACTGAGATCCATTGTTGCAAGTGAATTACAGTCAGATTCTCGGAAAAATGATGCTCATTCAAATAAAAAATAAATAAAAGAAGTGTGTTCTATATTCAAATATGTCACTAAAAAGCAGCCTATAAGATGGTGTATAGCTTGCCAGTGTTAATTAAATGAGAAAAGAGTATCTAACTTCTTTTGGCATGCCCCTCGTATACAATTGAACATGTATTGCATAATCATCACATAAATGTTCCGATGAACATAGCAACATAGAACTTACATATTACATATTAATTTCTTCATTGTATGAGACAGACCTCTGTACCTAATGTGTAAAATCTAAGTTCCTTAGTAATAATCAATATTAAAACCAATTATGAAAAAATATGCTACAGACAGGCCCCTGATAAAAATCTAAGCGCTTAAAAATTTACATTGCCATCTTACCTGGCTTTCCTGTTTCTAAGTATAGGGCACTATAGGGTATTAAAATGCTTTCCTCATTTAAGACTTTTTCCTCCCTGCCACCTACTACAGCTGCACCCCTAGGATTTATGAATATTTTAATTAAATTGGGATAATTTGCAAAGCCTTGATAGTAACAATGTTTTTTAATTTGAAATAAGATAAAATGGGATTTTATGTCGCAATCAAATATGATAATTTAATTTAATAGACTCTTCATGTCTTTAATATATAAAATGTTTTCATCACATACATAAGGGTAGGAAAGGAACGTTTCTGTCGAAATGAACCTGTTAGACAGTTTTGAAAAAACGCATATATATGTGTTTTTATTTTTATTTCAAAAAACTTGTACCTTAAAAAATAGGTACCTGACTTTATGTAGATTGGGGAAATTAGCACCTACAATGATACTCGTTGAATCCAAACTTTTGGAATTTCCAGGTTGCAAGTTTAGACAAACCAGAAATTGTAGTTAGAGCAGGACACCAATGGAGATATATATGCGTAAAAATATAAATTAAAAACTTATTTTGTAAACAATATATGTTTTTTATTTTATATTATTCCTATATACTAATTACACATCCTAATTTGAGTAACTCTTCATTAGTTACAATTCCTAACTCGTTCAGACAAACCAATGCTGCGCTTTGCTCTGCAAACTTTTTATTCTTTTCCCAAAATGAAGACGTGTACTTTTTTCCTTGAAATGTCAAAATTGTTCGGAATAGTTTTTCTACTTTTTGAGTGTCATACGTCGGTAATTGGTGACCATTCTTTCCAGCCCACGCATGAAGTTTAGACTTGGGTAAGTTGACGTGGTCGAAATTTGCCCTAATAAAACATATCTGCAAAAGAACACATTCGTTAAAAACGGAATAGTTTAATGTCTAGTCAGTCGATGTCCGAACACGCCCGAATGGCAGTGCATGATGCTGGTTTAGTTCCGACACTTAAGTATGGAAGTCAATGTTGGGTGTGGCAGAAGAAGCATGAGAGTAAAGTGAATTAGAGATGAGGCTCCTTGGTTATGTAAGGTTATGTGATCGAGTAAGAAATGATTCGTGAATATGTGGTGTGAAAGATGATATATAAAACAGCAAAATAATCTTTAAAGTTAAGGGATAATGCTATTCTAAGCTAACACTACAACAAAAAGCATTGAAAAAAAGTGAGTGCATACCCCTGGGGTTAGAACCCGGGACCTGTTGATCAATCTGTAGATAGTTATACCGCTAGGCCATGGATTTTAAATAAGGTTCATGATATGGTGTTCGCTTTGCTTAACGGGATCATATATTTATATCGTCAAGTCTTCAATGACTACCTTTTTATCATAAAACATTTTTTTGGTTACCTACATTTAACGAATAGAAACTGTAACAAACCCTTGAGAGGGAGTTGTAAGGGAGTTTCCCAAAACACGAGAGTGAATGTAGTGAAAGATGATCAGGGTGAATTGGCGACGGATGAAACAAGTGTGGAAGAACTACTTTGAGGGACTCTTTTAAAAAGAGGATGCATCCGTTTCTTCGCCAATCGGCAGTAATGTTAATCTTTATAATCTTTATTTACAATTAAAACCTAATACAGTCATAGCTAGAGCACTACAAAATAATTGGATTTACATTTGAAGGAAGGTAGTATACACATAGGTGGACATTGATGCCATAATAGGTCGAACCTGTGGCATGGACATCAATATTACAAAATTATATTTTTTCGTTAACTAATACAAATCGTGTTGTCCTCTAGTACAATAGTATGTGAGTGTGTGTGTGTGTATGTGTGTGTGTGTGTGTGTGTATCTGTGTATGTGTGTGTTTGTATGTGAGCCGCGTGCGTGTATTGTGTGCGTGTGTGAGGAGAGGTTATATGGGTGATTGAGCTTTTGTGCGCGATTCATCTAATGTTGATTGGAACGACGCGATGGGTGCCTTTAGTGAAAGTGAGATCAATATGGAAGAAATAATGAAAGCAATGAAAAGTATTAAAATAGGCGAGGCGGCAGGGTATGATAGGATAACTATTGAAATGCCCAATGTAATGCCCAAATGGCTGGTAAAGGGTTGGTGGCTTCTTGGTTGCACTTCCTTTTCCAAAAATGCTGGTCGAGTGGCAAAGTACCACAAGACTGGTGCAAGGCGGTGATTGTGCCTCTGTATAAAGGTAAAGGGTCACGCCAGGAGGCTAAAAACTACCGCGGCATTAGCCTACTGAGCATTGTCGGTAAGTTGTATGCAAAGGTATTAATTGAAAGAGTTATGAATGAAACTGATGAGGAAATATAGGATGTGCAAGCAGGATTTAGGAAAGGAATGGGATGTATGGATCAAGTCTTCTCTCTAAGGAGCATCACCGAAAAGTTCTTAGCCAAGATCCAAAAGGTGTATTGCTCCTTCATTGATTTAGAGAAGGCGTATGATAGGGAGGTAAGAAAGTGTTTGTGGGAGGTGTTATCCAAGTTCGGTTTGGTTGGGGAGTCAACTTATACGTGCATTGGTTTCATTCTATGAGGATTCAAGTGCATGTGTAAGAGTAAACAGGGAAAACACTGACTGGTTCTGTTGCTTCTCCGTGGCTCTTCAATTTGTTCATGGATGACTGTTTGACAGAGTTGCGTGAAAGTGATTATGGACTAAGAATGGGTGGATTCATTGTTAAATGCCTCTTTTATGCCTACGATCAAGTGCTACTAGCATCGTCGGCGGAAGAGTTGCAAGAAATGATGAATATTGTATGTGCGTCATTTGAAAGAAAGGGAATGAAAGTAAATGTGGATAAAACCAAAACCATGGTTTTTGAAAGAGAGGAGAATATGACCGAATGCATGATTGAGATTAATGGTAAGAAAGTGGAACAAGTGAAAGAGTTTGTATATCTGGGAACTATGTTTACTAGAGATGGAAAGTGTGTTGAAGATATCGAGAGAAGAGTGAAAAAGGGTAATGCGATTAATGGAGCACTGGACAGTCTAATGTCTAATCAATCGGTGTCCGAAAAGGCCCGAATGGCTGTGCATGATGCTGTTCTTGTTCCTACGCTTATGTATGGCAGTGAATGTTGGGTGTGGCAGAAGAAGCATGGAAGCAGAGTGAATGTAGTAGAAATAAGGTCCCTCAGAAAAAATTGTAATGTAAGGGTTATGTGATCGTGTGAGGAATGACGTGATTCGTGAAAGGTGTGGTGTAAAAGATGATATTGTAAGTAAGATAGAAAAAGGAATGTTGAGATAGTTTGGGCACATCGAGAGGATGGATGATAGGAAATTGGTAAAAGGTATCTATCGAGCTAATGTGGAAGGTAATGTTAGTAGAGGATGCCCACGAAAGACACACTTGGACCACATTGAGAGTGTGCTCAAAAAGGCAGGCGTCCGAAGTATGAAGATTAAAAGAGCATGTATGAAAAGATTGATGGGTGTAGACGAAGGAAGAGAGGTTTGTCAGGATCGTACGAAGTGGCAATCGATAGTCTCTGCCTACCCCAATGGGAATTAACGGCGTGTGTATGTATGTATCAAACACTTGAAATATTCTGATTGCAATCTCAATAAAAGAGGATCGGCTAAACTATAAGAAAGTGTTATAAACTATTTACTACGGTTAAGTTATACTTAATATTTTACATGATATTAATATACTGAGCCGTATTTTTTATCAATCAGAAGACAGGTAATGAGCAGTGCTCTGCAGAATAAATTTCCGATTAATGACACTGTATATAGGAAAAATTAACTAACTGTTAGCGCAGAATCGGATAATGTAAAAATATATAGTATGGAATACGTACCCTTTTTTGTACTACATCAGTTAGTTGAAGATCAATTTTACACTTTTTATTGGGGGGTTCTAAATCATCTGGCGAAACTTGCCACCGTCCCTGAATACCTCTTTCTTGAAAATAACATTGTTTATTCTTACAATAGTCTCCTAAATCCCAAATTGAACTGAAAAAATAAGCCTTTATTACTATCAATACCAATATTTTTTCGTGGATACTATGTCTACCATCTTATTTCATAGTTTATGTTAGTTTTTCTTATCACGTGACATTTCAATTTTTGCATGCACTATGCATTCACGTGATAAGGGACAGGACTGCCGTCGCGCCAATTTGAAGATATTTTCTAGGACTATACCATTATAATTAGCCTATGGATTTTTCTACGATGTTTTTGCTCACCGTTAAAAGCCTTGGTAAAAACATACTGAATCTTTTTTGGAAAACGCATTCGTGAGGGTGTCATTCAAGATTGAAATCCATGTTCATAGCCCTAGAGCCATGGATGGAGAGCCATGGAAGGCGGTGATTTTTCATTAATTACTTATAAATGCCAGGTTGCTAATAAGGAACCAAAAGTAGAGAAACTTGTTTTTAAATAAAGTTATATCGACAGAGCTAACTAAAAAAACAATTCGGTAAATCAAGATTATTTTACTACATCACGATTTTGCTCAACTCACACTTTTTTTATATGGTGTGCAGAGCGAATGGCTACCCATTCGAAGTTTTGATGACCCTGATAAAAAAATATTTCAAAACTTAAGCATATACTCACAGCTATAAATTCCTAAAAAGGTAGTCAGATAGTTAGAATTCCTTCAATAGCTTTTGGAAGTTGAGTGGGCATGAGATTAAAAATAAGGGGGGTGGTGATGTGTCTCTATATCACCCAAACAATTACTTAAAACGCCCCAAAACCCTATATCTCTTCTAAAGTCACCTGTGGAAAAAAGTACTTTTCTACACAGCTTTAAAATGGATTTATGCTGAAAAAACGGCATACCATATTTGCTCTAGTGTTTGACATTCTAAAAACTGTCTTCCTCTGGGCGTGTCTTGCAACTCTCTCAATATATTCTGCACACAGTATTTGGTGTTCGATGGAGAATTGTCATAATCAACGGCCAATTTCAAATATTCTTCTATGACGGTATCCATGGGTAGTAAACCTTCTTTTCTAAATATAGAGCAGTTCCACTCTGCTGCACGAGCTATCATGACACTCGAAGCACCACATTGTTCCTTGAATTTAGAAATGTCACTGTATTTTTCAATTTCTTTGGAGCCACCGCTGAAAATCATGATTATTCATTAAACACATAGAAATATAATTACTATAGAGCGAGCAAATGCACATGTGAACATTGAGAGCACATGAGAACATCAAATCAAATCTAGCGCCAACCGCAACAGTTGTCAAAAAGTGCAAATCGAAAGCGTTAGAGGAGTAATTGTCAGACGTTTTTATTTGTTTTTTACAATAAAAATGGTGAAATGCGCAGTTAAAACGTGTAAAAGTGATACGCGAAAACACACCAAACAAAAATCAAATGTGACTTTTCACAAGTAAGTAAGTTTTATTTAATAATTTACGTGATAAAATTTTATATTCGCGGGGTTGAAGGAGGCGTTGGGGGACGAAATCTATCATTCTTACGAATGACAAGTTTGACGCACGCACACACGCACAACGATTTAGAGATGGGGTACTTTCATTAGGATGTTTCAATTGTCGATCCAATAATCGTTCGATACAATCGGTTAATAATAAATATATATTTTTTGGTAATTGTTTAATACATCTAAAAATCAATATGTTTATGAGTATGTGACTTTGCTATTTAAAAATTGAGTAATGATTTCTGGAATAATTATATATGTTTTTTTGTAAGAGCTCAATAGAGACGTAACTTGAATACCAAAGAAAATATTAACACATTACATGTATATTTTTATAAACTTATGTCATACCATTTACTCTTTGGGCTACAATAGGGTTTTATTAATTAACGAATTATATTCGCACGCCTTTACTTGTATTAAGTGAAATGTTTCTTTTAGAGAATTGGCTTTAATTTTTTTTATTAATTAACGAATTATATTCGCACGCCTTTACTTGTATTAAGTGAAATGTTTCTTTTAGAGAATTGGCTTTAATTTTACCAACGATTAGGCGAATAACGTATCTAGAGATTCAACATATTATGCAGATTTGATCGGGAAGCGTTCATGAGATTCTACACGAACATCTTCACGTGAGGAGGATAGTTTCACGCTGGGTGCCACACAACCTCACCGAGGTACAGAAACAGGCCCGGGTGGAATGGTGTCGTGATATGATTAATAAATTTGATGCTGGCTCGTCACGGCTGGAGGCCACGGTATGTCGGCTACTATCATGGTAGAAGTCGTTAGTCTGCCAACCCGCACTTGGCTAGCGTGGTCGACTATTGCCAAATCACCCTATAGAGTAAGATCGAGCCCCTTGATTGGGACATATACGGGCTATGAGAAGTGAGAGACTGTTGCATAATACTGATAAGTAAAAAAAAATACAAGTTCTATTTACAATTATATATTTATTTAAATAACTGCTGTTTTTTTATATTTCCTGCACATAATCATTTTCAATGTCCTCTGCTGGACAATACACACAGAAGCCATTCACCAAAAAATATCCACCAAACATACTACATACATACAAACATATACTCATGTCTATAAATCCCTAAAAGGGGTAGCCAGAGGTAAGGAATTAGAAATAATTAGAAATTCCTAAGCCACTTTAGGAAAGTTGAGTGGGGAAACGATGGAAATAAAGGTTGTTGGTGATAGGTCTCCAACAGCATCGCCCAAAAATTCCGTAAAAGCCCCGATACAGTTAAACGCCTCTTACGTACACCCACCGGAAGAAACGGGGAAGTGCTATTGTAAGCCGACACTAAAAGCATAATAACAATCGTAAAATTCGAGGGTTCTCCCCTTGGTCGAATTTCGGAATCATTGTATAAAGTATCGATTCTCTTCTTTGATTAAAAATCGATGTTGCACAGATTGATAATGTTTAACAATTACCCATCCTTATTTATCAATATAAATATACGTAAGTAGCTATAGCACACCCGCCGACACTGTGCACAAGCGGGCAGCGTTGCCAGAATGTTACAAAAGTAACATTTTACGTTACTTTTGACCCTCTCATGTTACTTCCATGTTACATGACTCAATATGTTACTTTTGTGTTACTTTTCAGATTTTCCAGCAAACAAAAATAAATTCGTGAAACGGAACGCATCCAAATTTTTGCACCAACATGACGAAAAATAATAACCGTTTTCAAAAAAGGCGCGCAAAACTGTCGTTTTCGTTGTTGAAACGGAACGCATCCAAATTTTTGCACCAACATGACGAAAAATAATAACCGTTTTCAAAAAAGGCGCGCAAAACTGTCGTTTTCGTTGTATCGCATATTCACTCACTCGCATGTATTTATTCATCGTCTATCTCGCTTACATAAGCGTGCGAGCAAGGGAGTCGAGTAGAGACTAGTAGCGAATCGGTCATCATTTGTTGGTATTGGTAGAACGAACGACGAACGAATACGCGCGTATTTGAATTTTATGTGAAACGAGAAGTTTTTAAATCATCGATTTCAAGATTTTCAACTGTTTCAAGTGATTTGCTGTGCTGACTAAACTTTTAAGTTCTTTTAACCTTACTTACTTGGGAATTGGACTTGTATTTCATTACTTGGTAAGTAAATGTTACGTTGTTATGTTGTTGTAAACGAGGCTATTTGGAATTGCGAAGGATATTTGGGACGATTAAATAATTTGTTTTGGTCAATTCAATTCAATTATAAATTTCAATTTTGGTTATTTCTGGTAATTCCTGTGTTTGCGTTGAGTAAAACTCAATTCCTCCGCTTCTAACATTTGAATTAGTGTTGTGGGTGTATAATATTGTGTAGTTTAGTTTCTTTCTCACGAAACCTAATTGCAACATAAACCTTTATGTAGATATTTCTAATACTAAGTTATTGTGTGCAACTCGTCTTTTTATTTAATATTCTTGATATTCAGTCGTATGGATGAGAGCAATCTGAAAGCTACTGTTTCGTGATTAACAGCCTTAATGTAAATATAGACCTTTGTACTGAATTTAAATATTCCCGCGCTGAGTTAGTTCCTTCGCTGACGCTGAGAAAGCGCCGTGGTCTTAACCGCTTGAAGTTGCCAGTATAATACCAGTATAAAATAGTCGTCTATGAGTTGGACGGATCGGCCCTCATTGATTTCGTGTTCAGTGTTGCCATTCCTAAAATATACCACATTTGAGTTTTTCAACATGTAGTTTTTTTATTCTAATAAAGAATAGGGGAAAAAATTGAATCATTATTTAAAAAAAACATCATGTTGAAAATTTCTCATGGATGCATGCATGGTTTTTATTTTGCTTTTAATGCACTAACTTTCTCTATCTCTCTTTTTTATGTATGGTGTGGTGGTGAATGGTGCATGTTTTATTGCATGTTTTGCTATGATAACAAAATTAACATGTATCTGAAGAAAATGGAGAGGTTTTTGACTGTTAAAGCGTCAACTTCAAAAGAAAAAAAAGTAGATCTAGAAAATATCGATGAGGCACCTGCTACAAAAAAAAAAAAGCAAACTTATAATTTTAATCAAAAATGGCTTGTAGATATGTCATTCAAAAATTGGATTTCCAAAAGGGAACAAGAAACCGGCGAATTCACGGCGTTTTGTATAATTTGTAATTGTACCATCCTAAACCATAGACCTGCTCTGGTAAAGCATCAAAATACTGCTAAACATCAACTAAACGTTACTGCTATTAGTAAAACCATCTCCATAGACGAAGCGTTTAAACCAAAAAAAGAAGAAGAGCAAAAAAAAAGAGCTGAAATTAAACTTTGTGCTTTTCTTGCTGAGCATAATTTGCCTTTGATGTTGTCAGACGCCTTGGTACCTTTTTTAGCTAATACCTTTCCCGACTCAGCAATCATCAAATCAGTTAATTTAGGAAGAACAAAAGCAACAAATATCGTTAAGACTGTACTTGGTCCAATACTGACAGAAGAACTTGTATCAAAACTCAAAAAAACAACATTTAGTGTAATAATGGATGAGACTACAGACATAAGCGTTAAAAAGCAATGTGCGCTAGCCGTTATATTTTTTGACGAAGATGAATTCTTGGTTCATACTCAATTCCTTGACATTTACGAAGTTACTTCTGGAAAAGCCAAAGACCTCACAGATGCATTATTGAATTGGCTTACAAATAAACAGATCCCTTTAAAAAATTTCGTTGGCTTTGCCTCTGACACCACGAACAGTATGGTAGGACAATATAACTCTGTTTTTAGCAATTTGAAAGATAGAATACCACACATTGCATGTGTAAAATGTAGCTGCCATATGATCCATCTGGTGGCGTCTAAAGCTTGTCTCAAGCTACCGAGGTTTGTGGAAGACTTTTTAAGAAATGTTGGATCACATTTTAGCCGCAGTTCACTCAGACAAGAGAAGCTTAGAGAATTACAAATATTTTTTAATGTTGACGTCCATAAAATTTTGAGTCCTTCGATTACAAGATGGTTATCCCTTCAGGCTTGCGTCAACAGAGTATTAGAACAATACGATGTACTGTCTGAATACTTTAGACTCGAAGTTTTGGAAGATCCTAGTAAAATCACGGAGGATATAATCGGCGTACTTGATAACAAACTCACAAAAGTTTATCTAGAATTTATGTCTTACGTCCTAGACCAATTCAACGATTTCAACCGCCTGTTCCAGTCTGAAAAACCATTACTTCACCAAGTAAAACCTGAAACACAAAAATTAATAAAAGCAATTGCCAGCAACTACATGGAATTCAATTACTGTAAAACTACTGATGCCTACCGATTAGAATATGCTAATCCAAGATTTTTTGTGCCCCTTGAGAAAATATATTTGGGAGTAGCTGCACAATCATCAATTGAAGAACTGTCGAAAGAAATCCCTGAACCGAAAACTGAAATCACAGACTTTAAAAGAACATGTCTAATGTTTTACATAGAATCAATAAAACAAATAACGCAACGATTCGATTTTTCTGACCCAATATATGGCATTATCGAAGTCATTGAACCAAGCGTAGCGCAAAAATTTGAAATAAAAGATTTATATAGCGTGCTGAAAAGGTTTCCTAACCTTAAAGAAGACGTCAACGATGTAGAACTTCAAAAAGAGTGGAGAAAGCACGCATTTTTGGAACATGACTCTAATTTGTCGCAAAATGTCGAACAATATTGGAGACAAATTTTAAAGATGAAGGATTTAAGTGGGTCCCCAATATTCCCCAATTTAAAAAAGGTCATAGGGCTTTTGCTTGTTTTGCCATTTTCAAATGCTTCCGTAGAAAGGATTTTCAGTCAGCTGAAATTAATAAAATGTGACAACAGGAACAGGCTAAATACTCAAACAATTTCTGCTTTGATGGCTACAAAAGCAAATATTGAAAACGCTATAGAATTTGAGCCATCAAAAGCAATGATGCTAACAAAAATAACCTATAGTAACAGTGGTGAAGGTACTAATTTGCACAATTATATGATATAAATTTCAAAAATATTTTGGTATTTTTTTTCAAATGACTACTATGCTAATATAAACCCTTTTATTCCAGGTTCCTCCAGTTCAAAGTAGCCTTTCCTGAAGCTTTAAGCTAATAAAAATAGCAATTAAAGTTACCTCTCTATTATTGGCTATGTGAATAATAGTACAAACTAAGTTGAAGTACAAAAAGACATGACTGAATCTAAATTGGGGTTGGTATATGCATATTACTAATACACATAATTTATTGAATGTGAAATTGTTCACGCGCTTGTTGTTTTTCTCAATAAAATAAGGTAATTACGTTTTTTTTTTTTTTTTTTGCTTATTCTTCTGTTAAAAGCCATATCTTGAGCGTTTTATGCGCGCGCATACTAAATCTACGAGTGTTTCACAGGTCATGTTACTTTCCTCGTGTAAATGTTACTTTTTGAGCTGTGTCGTGTTATATTTGACCATCTGGCACTGGCAACACTGCAAGCGGGAGTCTCGCAAATGCGTGTTCTATAGTAATTATATTTCTATGATTAAACACATTTCGCAGCTCTTTTCTTAACAAGTATTTAAAATGTTTTTAATTATAGTTATAATACTCTGTTCAGAGCCTACACCCTATAAACAACTCAATAAACTCTGCATTTGACGACATCAATGCAATGGTACAGTAGTTAGGGGGCAAGATTCTGGGTTCAGAGGTAACAGGTTTTGTTCACTGCTGTGGTCTATATTGATGATGAATACATGTGTTTGTTTTCCAGCCTTGGATGAGATGTATTTTATATTATTAATTATATTTCAAGTTAGTATCACACACTACATTTTTCATTCCCGATCATCATTCCTTGTTTAGAAATTCTCCAAATTAAGAAAAACTATCATACTCATTTGCAGAGTTTCCAAATCAAATGTAACTTTCAGCCGAAATTTAAAAGCATTTTTAGGCCGTTAATTTATTAAAACTATATAATTTAAATATTATTCTTACTTTGCAATAACTGGAACTGATATTCTCTGTGCTACATATTTGATGAAGTCCGCATGCACCGCATGTTGGGGTCGTTCATCCCTGGTTCTTCCATGAATACCAATAGCTTTTATTCCAGAACTAACTAGTTTATTTACAACATTTAATGTTTCTTCAGGGGTGTGCAATATTCTTATTTTGCAGGTCACGGGTATTGATAAATTGTCTACTAGAGTTTTCAATATTGTATATGCTTTATCTGGTTGCGCTAATAGAGCAACTCCCATTCCACCTTTGATAGAAAATTCTTTTGGACACCCCATGTTGATGTCAATGGCAGCTACATCCTGTTCACTGAAAAGGAGGCATTGCCAAGATTTTACTTTTGCTGGCTCTTGATTAAATTTAAAACTTAATTTAATTCTGTTATTCTCATGCAGGCAAACACAATCCACAGTGGATTGGGAGAGTCTTAGATCTAAAAATATTTTTTTTATATCACTCATTTCTTATAGTCTTAACTAAAAACTATAAAGTGATTTTTTGTTCTTGTATTCAATAGAAGACCAAAGTAACGTAATTTATTCATATTTCATCCCAGGAGGATATAGTTAGATATGTACGTTATCATTTACATTAAGTTTGCTTGTATTAGGCGGAAATAGCTTTTGTAGGATGAGGCTATTGTGCAGATTATATGTGCATCATGTACAGAGCATTTAACAAATTCATGTGAGAGTCCAGCAACTTAACACAAGTGCAAAAGCAAAATAAACCGCATGCTGTGCTGCATGTGCAGGTCACTCACATACGTTACACTTTCTAATCCTATTAATTTGTCTTACATTTATGTAAATAGGCTATTTGACTGTAATAAAAATATACATTTCTTTAATTTCATTAGTCTTAATATTTCTTTTTTGGAGCAATTTTTAATAAGGCGAGATAAAAATATTGCATTATTTCACTAAAATCAGTCTTCTAAAATAAGTATTTTTTGAAGCAACTGTCACGTGACTAAAAACGACCGTGATTGGCTATTTCTATAATGACGTAGATCGTGCATAAACAGACTGTATCGCCATAATGTATGTATGTAAATATGCTAGGACAAAGAGCCGTCCAAGTCGCCCTTAACGAAGCCACCAGAGCAAGAGTCATGAGAGGATGCCCCCAAGGAGGAGTACTATCCCCACTCTTGTGGAATATGGTAGTAGACGAACTTATACGACGACTGAACAACAAAGGATACTATGCAATAGGATATGCAGACGACATAGCTATCCTAATCGACGCACAGTGTTTCGTCTAGTACTAATTAGCGGGACAATATTATCGACACTTTCATTATATATTTTTTTCGTTATTTTCTGTATAATTTAGTATTTTAAGTGTATTATACTCAAGAATATGAAAAATTAAACACAATTTTAATTGTACCAATATATGTATTGAGTAAGTCATTAACAATCACCATCATTAGACGATCCATAGTCATCACTATCTAATTCGGTAGAGTCTGACTCTAAATAATCCCTGCATCAGTCCTATTATGTTAATTAATTGATAGCCGTGGGATTAGTTTTGGAGGAACTATTAATTCTAAGACTTCTGGTGGAAATGAAGTTGATTTTTTGCGAGGTCCTTCCCAAAATGAGTTAATACTATATCTACACTTACTACACTTTTAATTTTATTAGCAATAAGTCTATGGCCTTCTTTTCGAGAAGACAACTCAGCAGCAGTTGCTAGCTCTGCTGCAGACCGAGTTTCCAACAAATCAGCGACTCTTCGTCTTTTTGTTTTTAAAGACGAATCCTCAAAACTCTTCTTAGGGCGTCCTACATTCACATCTGACGATGTGGATGGCACCAACTCCTTATTGACAAGCGCTTTAACCACCATATCGGGCCCATTTAACCAATCTTGGTGCTTGTTGATGAAAACAATTGCAATCTCGCGCAAATACTCGAAATTTTCATCTTTACTTCCCTGTCTGATTCCATGGTTAAATGGTTCAAGCTATGTTTATTACAAATAAACTCAAAAATCCCTTTGATCCGGTCACTTTTGGTGTGTTTATACCATTCTTCGAAAATCTCCATTTTCGTTACAGTGAGGACTTGCTCTGAAAAACAATAAAAAAATTATACTTCCAGTCCATTTCGGGGTCTAATTATTTTTTAAATATATACTTCAATGTTCTAGATACACGATGAAAAAAGATTCAGCGTGAATACAAGTGAATACATTAAAGTTATGTTCCTGAAAAGTTCTTGTTTAAAAAAAATTTGAATTAATTTAATGCTATTCATTGGAACCCTTACAGTATTTTTTTTACAACAGTAAAATACAAATATATGGTTATAAATAATTGTACATACCTTCAGTAAAATATTCCATTATAAATATCACTTTGAACTTTGATAATAATTTCAAGAGAGGTTAGTATAAGTATAGAAAAATTGCCAATGATTTAACAATTGCAATTACACTTGATTTTATACTTACTTTCGACTATGTTCACAAGCTGAAATGAGGGTATACCTAAATGATTTTTTGCAATAACCTACCCACAGGTCTCAGACATCACATTTTTGAAGGTATTTCTTAGAAATCATAACATGAATATTGTCCCGCTAATTAGTACTAGACGAAACACTGTGCGACGGTCCAAACGAGAAAACAATATCGAATCAGATGAGCCAAGCACTGAAAATCGTAGAAACCTGGTGCAAAGAACAACAATTAAGTGTAAACGCAAACAAAACGGATATGATCCTATTCACAAGAAAAACCAAAATAAATTTCAATGACCCGCCAACACTCTTCGGGACAACACTCAAACTATCGAACGAAGTAAAATACCTAGGAGTCATCCTAGATAGCAAACTCAACTGGAGTAAACACGTGGACAGAACGATAACTAAAGCCACCATTGCATTATGGCAATGTAAAAAGATACTAGGGAAAAACTGGGGACTTCATCCCCGTATCACACACTGGCTATACACCACAATTATAAGACCAATCATCTCTTACGGAGCACTAGTATGGTGGCCCAGAACCGTACAAAGCACCTGTCAAAAAATTCTGGAAAAGATGCAACGAGCAGCCTGCATAGCCATAACAGGAGCCATGAAGACAACACCAACTGCAGCCCTCCAAGCAATGCTAAACCTGCCACCGTTACACTTATACATTCAACAAGAGGCAGCAATAACAGCCATACGACTTGAAACAAGCAAAATGCTACGCAAAGACTGTAGAATAAAGCACACAACAATCAAAACAGAAGCCTACCAATATCAACCTATGATAGAAGGACCATGCGACAAAATAAAGAAGAGATACATCTTTAGCAAACAATACGTAGTTCTACTACATGAAGAACAAAAAGACTACTCCAAATCCAATGAATTACGGATATATACAGATGGATCGAAGACAAAAGATGGAACAGGCGCAGGAGCCTTCTCACATGACCTCAACATCAAAACATACAAAACACTAGGCCAATACAACACAGTATATCAAGCAGAATGCATCGGAATACTGCTAGCCGCCACAGCCATACTGGAAAGAAAGGTAAACACCACAAACATCAAGATACTCTCAGACAGCAAAGCGGTATTGCAAGCACTGAAGAGCAACACCATAAATAACGGACTAATCCTACAATGTCACCGAACATTAGAGAAAGTCACTGAAACAAACGAAGTCACACTACAGTGGATAAAAGGACACAGCAATTCGCTAGGAAACGATGCAGCTGATGAGCTAGCTCGTAGAGGATCCGACAACATAATAGAAGGACCAGAACCAATAGTACCAATTCCCTTCAACCAATACCGCACCTGATTGAGGCAACGCACACAAGAACAACATAGCTCTCTCTGGCGTGAAATAACTGAATGCCGCCAGTCTAAAGAAGCGATGCCGGACATAGATAAAAAACTAACAAGACGACTACTTCGACTAAACAGGAGAAGCCTAAGAACGATAACAGGAATCATCACTGGTCATTGCTCATTGAATAAGCACTTTCACAACATCGGTGTAACAGATAGTCCTCTGTGCAGAGCATGCATGGAAGCCGAGGAGACAGTAAATCACGTCATGTTTGAGTGCCAGGCTTTAAACAGCCCGTACTCAAAAGATAGGACAAAAACAGGTAGTACAAAAAACTCTTTAAAAGACCTAGGACAACTTGAAAGATTTTGGACAGAGTTAGGGTGGATTGAATAAGACGGCCAGGGCCCACGTAAAAAAGTTCCATTGGGGAGCTATGTGCTGAAACCAAAACACTAATCTATCTATCTATCAGACTGTATCGCTTCGCTCATTGGTGTTTAATGCGGAATTGACGTCATTTGTGCTACAGCCGCCATATTACTTAAAGTCGCGTTTGACGCGGCACATTTGAATATTGCATTTTCTTTTTCGATTTTGTAATAAAATAGCTAAAATGAAGACAGAAAAAAATTTTTTTAGGGCTCCTTATAAACAAATTAACACCGTAGGATAGTTTTCAAAACTTAGCCAAATAGCCTATTAAACTTTTCCAAGCAAATACTGTAGCAGTTGCAGAAGGCTTATATTCACCTGCCTAGTGGTGGCATTTCAGAAAGCCCAAAGGCAGCACACAGTGTGCTTTTGGACAATGATATGACTGCATGTCTAGTGATATGAATAATTATATGAGCATTGAAAAAGAAGACAATGGTCTTTATATCGTAGAAAATAAATAAATGCTAATAGAATTAAATACAATTTGAGAGAATAATCCAGCATGGTGAGACCCATAAGATGAAAACTTTACATGTTGTTCCACTGCTCCACTTTATAATTTATCATTGTAGGTAAGACATACTCATTTGCAGGTCTGGCGCACTACATGCTACATTGTTAGTAATTGCATAAACTAGACAACTAGCAATGACTAGCTGAATAAAAGGACCGCAACAATGTATATTACCACAAGAGGAAAGAAAGAAGTTTTAATTTATTTGTCATATAAATCAAGATATTTCTTATTTAAACTATACTCACACCAACTTGGCAACTTTTAAAGCTCTTTCTGCATCACATGTACCAAGTTGTAAAACTACTTTGTCTTTCTCTTCAGCACATGTCCGAAAGACAATTGTCCCATCAGTTTGATCAACAAAGTCAACAGTTTGTAATATTTCTGAAACATAAAAAAATCTCATCAAATCAAATTAAAACCATGGGATTATTTTACTTAATGATTTTACATACATACATATACTCACAGCTATAAATCCCTAGATAGGGTAGCCAAAGCTTAGGAATTAGAAATTCCTCAGCCACTTTTGGAAGTTAAGTGGGGAAAAGATGGTAAAATAAAGGTTGTTGGTGATGAGTCTCCAACCACATCGCCCAAAAATCCCTTAAAAGCCCCAATACCGTTAGTCACCTCTTACATACACCCACCAGAAGAAATGGGGTAGTGCTATTCTAAGACACTACAAAGCACAGTCTCTGATTTTATTCAATTATTTTTTATTATATTAATACTGATTACATATGTGAATTGCAAACAAGTAGAAACAGTCCTCAGAACAATAATAATGACTAAATGATAACATGAAATGAATATTAGCTAGTTTTTTCAATAGAGACACAATTTTTTGCCAAAATAGTTATCAGTGCTCCCTCAGTGAACTCTTTTAAAAACAGACTTGATAAACAAGTGCAGTGATATACACGCATCAGCAAAATATCGCTGCTAGTGTATTCTCGGGAATAATAATAAAATAGACTAGTATTATTGGTAATTTGTATTATTTGATTTTTATTATGCATACCGTTTACTTTCCTTTTTGATCGCAAGAACTTCCAATCTATTAACTCTTCTGAATACACAATATCAGCCCCATAACGAAGTGCCAGTAGTCGCATAGGTAGAGTCCCTACACGAACCATTGGAGCCAAAATTATTTTGTTTTCATACGAAATCATTTTAAACAATAATTAAATCTCACGTATAGTATTACTTTTAAAATTTACAGAATGCTATAGAAAAATATATTTATACATTAAAATGCTAGTTTCCAACAATGCATAACAACTACCATTAAACGTAGAAAAAAGCAATAATTAATTTAATAAATAACGCAAATTTTCAAGAAAACTATTTATAAATAACAATCACAATAAAGTTTTGAAACTTTAATTTTGAGGTTATTTTTATTTATCACAGATACAGTGCGTTCCGATTAGTGCTTGCTTACAAACCCGAACCGAATCATCAGTGATTTCGTGAACCACTGGGATATCGTAATCGAATCGAAGTCCAGACAATGTTTTAATAATACATCCAAGTGAAACGTTACAAGTGATTACATAACCAAATGTTCTCCAAATGGAGCATCAAACACTTTTTCATTACTACTTGCATGCTTTATGCCGTGTTCACATTACCTGAGTAGAAACACATGCAAGTTAAGATAACTGCTAGTGGTGAAATTACTGAAAATATATTCGACAGATACCGCCACCAACCACCAATCAAAATAAAAAACAAAAAAGTAAATAATAATTTATATGAAATTGTTGTTTGCGTTTGGAATTGGAACAAAAACTTAATAATCTTTCTCTGTTATTAGTCTGTAAGTATTATTTTATTACTAATTAAATGCATTTCTGAGTTGCAATTTGATATTACTTATTCTTTTGCTTTATAGCTTGCAAATCTCTCTAACTTCATCCACCTCCATCAATCTTTTCATAAATGCCCTTTTATTATTTATACTTCACTTCGGTTGCCTAACTTATTGAGAACATTATTTATTAGATCTGAATATTTTACGAGTTCATGGTTTACTGATATTACCATCCAAATTGACTACTGGGTCTTATCTCTACTGCATTCACTCTGCTCTCATGCTTCCTCTGCCTTGAAAAACATTCGCTGCCATACTTAAGCATATTCCTTATCAAATGACAATATTTATCATCTACACAGAGAAAATCAGTTAAAAATCAATAGTTAAAAAATCTCTTATTAGCTTACATTTTCTAAGAGTATTACAAATGTAAAACCATAGTGGGGTGCAGTATTCAAAATTCAACTGATGTCTCACTACAATTATACCTTGGTTCATTCCCCATTATTTATGATAATAAGAATGTAAAGTGAGTGCTATCTAAAATTGTTAAAGGCTAGGATTTACATGTTTACACAGGACAGTACAGCATACTAATGTAATTAATTTTCAGCTTATATATAATACAATGAAGCCTACCATAGCTGCTGATGAAATGTTCCCAGAAGGTGTTGGACCTTACATGGATATAGAAGAGGTTTGTACAGTTGTTAAATACTCTATAAAAACAAATGTTACTATACAGCAACTTGATCCAATGGAAACCCCTAAATCAAAATTTAACTAGACACATTAGAAGACAGCTAAATTATAATGGTATATTTTTTATGTGTAGTGCCAGCTTAGAATGTCACTACCCCTTTCTACCCACAGGGGCTATTTAATGTGGTTTTTTGGCGATGCAGTTGGAGACCCATCACCAAGGATACTTTATTTCTGGGGCATTCCAGGAGAAATGGGAAAATGAGTTTTTTTTTTAAATTGATTTGATTATAACCACTTTAGTCTTAACGTAATGTGTATGAGTTATATTACTATGATTATCAAAAAATATTTGGAAAAAAAACAAAAAAGTATTTTTTTTCACTATGGCAAGTTGGACGACAAGGTGATCGAGTAGTACGATTTTTAACCGCCATGTTAGCAACTCTGCTTTCGGTCATTTTGAATACAATTTTCAACAGCACAGTGTCCTACATTGTTACGAATTTATTCAACTTCAATTTGATGTGAAAATACTGCGGAAAAGGTAAGAATTTTACTCTAAAACCCCTAAAAACAATGAGCACGTAGCATGTCCTGCCAGTCACACGAAATCATACAAAAGTTGTTATTCTAACTTTAAAATGTGTTTCCTAAATGGGAGCTTTTCGGAAAGTAAGAATTGGCTAATTGTTAAGCTGTTTAGCATATTTGTTTGGTGTTATGGGTGAAAGGGTGGAAAAGAGATGGTTTTAATTTTTGTCCCACCAGTCACTGTGACTGGTGGGACATTTTTTTTAACACTTGTTTTGGACTGTTCTAAGCATTTCTAACCTGGTTTTTTTCAATTTTGTTAGTGTGATTGCTTTTAATTTCTGCTGAGCGTAAAAGAAAATCAAGGGAAAAGCTAAAAAATGATGCAACTAAGTGGAAGACTGCTACGGAAGTCCAAAAAAAATATGACCTAAAACGACGCAACAAGGGTAAAGCTTTACGTGAAACTAATGAGACTGCAAAAACTCAATGGAGAGAGAAGGAGAGGCTACGCAAAAGAAAACAGAGAGAAAAGAAAAAGTTAGAGGATATCAAGAAGACTTCTCTTTCGCCGTTGGGTTCTTACAAGACTATAAATACCTTGAAAAAAGCAGTTGGAAAAATTAGAAAAGTTCTTCCTGAAAGGCCAACCAAAAAGTCAGCTGTATTGATGCATGTTTTAAAGGAAATGTTTCCAACGGAGGCTATTCATCTAAGTGCTAAAACAGTTAAACCTACAGTCGTAACAAAAGGAAACAGAAGTTGGTCAAACATTTTTATGAACAAGATGACATAAGCCGCCCATCTCCTAATAGGAAAGACACTATGTCAATCAAAGATAAAGAAACAGGTAAACGTGCTCATGTCGCTAAGAGGCACATGATGATGACCATTGTGGAAGCATATTCCCTGAGAACTTTAGAACTGAACATCCCGACATAAATTTGGGGAAGAGTAGGTTTTATGAACTGAGACCGCTCCATGGGAGACCTATGAGTGAGATGCCTCATAATGTATGTGTCTGCAGCTACCACGCAAATTATGCGTTTTTATTAGAAGCACTGAATAAGTTTCTTCCAAACCTGCCAATTACTACCACTGACTTCCTGAAACGCATATGTTGCAATATATCTAATTGGCATTGCTAACATATTCTCTAAATATTTCGCATCTGTATATGTTAATGACAATTCTGATAAATTCAGAGCAGACTCCCATACCAATAATATTTTTTCAAATAAGAACAAACAATCCAAGTCACTTATTTGAAATCATCCGGAGGAGACGGCACTAAATTCGTAATGGACGAATCGAGCGAACCGTACCATATTTCTATTAACCAAGTGATGAAAATTGTTAAAGAACCAGCAATAAAAATGTGTAAAAAAAGAATTTATTACCAGTTTGAACAAGCCATTGTCTGAGAGCAATACTTTTACTTGATTAAATATAATTTAATAAAACCAAAAAGTATATTTTTTGTACCAATTTCTTACTTGTCCCACCAGTCACAAAAGGCTGTCCCACCAGTCACAATTTCTACTTTCCATATTTTCTTGTAGAAACTAAATGTAGTGCCCATTTTAAGTTCTTGTTGTAGTATATTTAATCAATAAATAGTGCTTAGTACAATACATCTGGCTAAGTACAGTACTTCGGCTAAAATCTCGATTGACAGTGCAGAAGGTGGAGGGGAGGTATTTTTGAGTGTCCCACCAGTCACACTCCTTTGACAAATAAAATATCACTAAAATATTTAAATATAATATTATTTTAGATACAGGTTTTAAAAGTTGGTTCATAATCTATTGTAAAATATATATTTGATCATTATATCAGATTAAATAACAAAGTTACAGGTCTAAACATTAGGGATTTTGGAGTAAACTGTCCCACCAGTCACAATGGAATGCCCCTTCTACCATCTTGTCCCCTATCAACTTCCAAATGTAGCTGAGGAGTTTCTAGCTCTAAAACAATGGCTACCCTTTTTTGATATTTATGGCTGTGAGTATATGCTTCTATTTAAGAAATAATCTGAATCTGTGATGTACAATAAAGAGTTTTCTATTCTATTGTGTATTTTTAAAGAGTTAAAGGTTGTAGGTCATTTGTTAATTTCATGTTCTATAGGTTATGGTATATTTATGTAATGAATACTTGGTAGTTTGTTACTTAGATAGGTTTGTGAAATTAAGTAGAGTTGTATTTTGAAATTTTGTAATAAATAATATTTTGTATGATGTTGTTTTAGTTTAACTCATAATAGGCTATTTGACTATTATAAAAATATACATTTGTTTTATTTCATAAGTTTTAATATTTCTTTCTGAAAGCGATTTGTAACAATTTGAGATAAAAATATTGCATTATTTTACCAAAATTCATCTTCTAAAATAAGTTTTTTCGATGCAACTGCCATGTGACCAAAAACAACCGTAATTGGCTATTTCTATAATGACATGGATTGCGCGTAAACAGACTGCGTATCGCTTCGCTTATTGGTGTATAATGCAGAATTGACGTCACTATGTGCCACAGCCGCCATATTTAAGGCAGTTGCGGCACATTTGAATATTGCATTTACTTTTTCGATTTTTTATAAAATAAAGACAGAAAAGTATTATTTTAGGGCTCCTCATAAACAAATAATCACTGTAAAATAGTTTTCAAAACATTGTCAAATAGCCTATTGTGTGTATTTTCCTTTATATTGCTGTATAGTGTTGACTACCCCATTTCTTCCGGTGGGTGTACGTAAGAGGCGACTTACGGTATTGGGGCTATTAAGGGATTTTTGGGCAATGCGGTTGGAAACCCATCTCCAACAACCTTTATTTTACTATCTTTCCCCCACTCAACTTTCCAAATGTTGCAGAGGAATTTCTAATTCCTTAGCTCTGGCTACCCCTTCTAAGGATTTATAGCCGTGAGTATATGTATGTATGTATTTCCTTTATATATAAGATTATATTTGTGTTGTTTTGTATTTTAGTGCCTTGGGGCTATATATATTTATCAATTTCTAAAAACAGTTCTTGAATGTTCGACATCATATGTGTGCTTTTATGTGATCCCTATGTCTGAGATAAATACAGCATTCCAGTATATTCAGTCTATGCATATGTTCGGACTGCTTACAAATGGTCTCATCAGTTTATAAACTCATGTCTTTTTATAAATGCTAAAGGTATAATGCAGGAAGCATTGTTTTATGAAATACCTTAACATTTAAATCATGATTCATACACATATACAAATCTGAAAAAAATTAAAGTGGCTCCCTTTTGTTGTACGATTATCTGGCACCTAAAAAAATAAATATTTAAAAACAATTATTTTTCATTGGTCACCATTGAAATCATAACAAAGAATGAGTTGTAATATTTCTATAAATTACCTGGAACATTTTACAAAATAAATTGATTGTAAATGTGATGCAAATCAGTAATGGTTTGTAAACAGCAGATTTAGAGAAAATGTTTGCTACACATACATTTGCATAACACATTTCTCATCCATTCACTAATTTGGCAGGATATGAGAGATATTTATATTAATTATATCTCTTGGATAACCCGTTAAACATATAAAATTATAATTTCAGGCAGGGGGACCATCAAATCTGCTCATGGATTTAGCAGCAAATGAAAAAGCTGTGCATGCAGAATTCTTTAATGGTAAGATTGTTTATTTATAGTCGGCCTTTGCAGCAATAAAATGGCGTCTGTCTGAAAAAAATTACCTAATAAAAAAGGCACAAAGTATAATAAGGCCCTGTTTTTCTCTCTTTGACTATGTGACTGTGTGTAGAAATCCTACAGTGATGCAGATATTTTTCGTAATGACTAAAAGTGCTAACAGACGATTGAACATGTACGGCGCGCACCAGTGTTCGTGGTACGGGCCGTACCAAAAACGAACGTGTGTAGCGTGGTTCGCCGCACATAATTATTATTAATATTGGTGCGGGCTGGTTCGAAGCGCTTGCGGTGCACGGTGCGATGGTGCGCGCCGTACATGTTCGATCGTCTGTAGGCTAGAGCGCACCGCACAGTGCGATGTTGCGCGCCGTACATGTTCGATCGTCTGTTAGAACTTTAATGTTCATTTTCAAACAAAAATATAGTTCATTGTTTAGTTTTTGTTTAATGTGTTATTCATTCATGTAAGTAACCAAAACTTTTATAGAGTACTTTAATGAAATGTGTATTCTTGACTTGCATGTAATGTCTATTTACCAGTAATTATAAAATACTTTATTATAATGTAGTCCAATTCCAGTGTCGTAGGAACTGTGTACCTACAGAATTATTTGATGGAAACATTTGCCCATTTAATTTTCTGCCTCAATGGCTGTATATTTGAGTCTGTGTGGCAATGCCATTTCTGGTGTTACATGTGCTGACAATTGCCTTATATCACAAAAACAATAATGTTATTAATTGCAACATTTTTACCTAAAGTAAAAGGGCTACTCGGATGAGGGGTAATGTTATGTGAAGTTAAAGATGTTAGAAAGATTGTAAATAAGCCCAAGATGATTTAAAATAGGCTTAGTAAGGTGACCCTGTACTGTAAGGTGCTAATAAATAAATTTATTATTTGTTTCAGATTTTGAGGACCTATTTGATGATGATGATTTAAAATGAACTTAATAATGTTAACTTGTGTTTAAATAATATAGAATTAATTAAAATAATGTAAATAAATAATTCTATTAAATTTTTGTTTATCTGTTTCATTGCAATATTCCTTATATTATAATCAACTAGCTTTCCACCCGCGATGACTATTTCCGCTTCCGCGTAGACTCTTTCTTTACAGTTTTTGCAAAGGACTGAAATACTTCATTCAAATATTACCTAATACGGCTATAAATACCATAAAAGTGTAGCCAGAGCTTTGAAACCATCAGTAAATTTTTAACTTATGGACTACTTCCAGTGCGGAATACATACATACATATATTCACGCCATTATTTCCCATTGGGGTAGGCAGAGACTATTGATAGCCACTTTGAACGATCCTGACAAACCTCTCTAGCTTCGTTTACATCCATCAATCTTTTCATACACGCTCTTTTATTCTTCATACTTCGGACGCCGGCCATTTTGAGCACACACTCTATTTGGTCCAGGTGTGTCCTCCGTGGTCGTCCTCTACTTACATTACCTTCCACATTGGCTCTATAGATCTCTTTCAACTATTTACTATCATTCATCCTCTCTATATGCCCAAACCATCTCAACATTCCTTTTTCTATCTTTTTTACAATATCATCTTTCACGAATCACGTCATTCCTCCATTCCACGATCAAATAACCTTACATTACAAACTTTTCTGAGGAACCTCATATCTCTACTGCATTCACTCTGCTCTCATGCTTCTTCTGCCACACCCAACATTCACTACAATACATAAGCGTAGGAACCAGAACAGCATCATGCACGGCCATTCGGGCCTTTTCGGACACCGACTGACTAGACATGAGAACATTCAAAGCTCCATTAATCGCATTCCCTTTTTCACTCTTCTCGATATCTTCATCACACTTTCCATCCCTAGTAAACAAACTTCCCAGATATACAAACTCTTTCACTGGTTCCACTTTCTTACCATTAATTTCAATCACACATTCGGCCATATTCTCTTTATATCGGCTATCTTCCACGTGGGAGTCAGTGATTTATACGAGGGCTGCTATTTATGTATCCGGAATAAAAAAAAGAAACAAACATATATCAATTAATATGGTTTTATTGCTTCTCAAAATATTCGCCGCTCAGATCTATACACTTTTGCATGCGTTGAAACCAATTTTCATAGCACTTTTTCCACTCAGACTGAGGTATCTCCAAAACGTGCATTTTGAACGCATCGACTGCCTCTTCGCGGCTCGAAAAACGTTGACCACGTAATTTTTTCTTCACATTTGGAAATAAATAAAAATCATTGGGTGCCAAATCAGGGCTGTACGGCGGATGACCTGTCAATTCGATCTTTTGAGCTTCTAAAAACTGAGTTGTGACGGCCGACCTGTGACAGCTAGCATTGTCGTGATGCAGAATGATTCTACGTTGTCGGTTAGTCTTTCTTATTTGTTCAAAGACTTCCGGCAAACAAATGGTCGTATACCACTCCGAATTAACAGTTTTACGATTCTCTAAAGGCACTGTAGCTACATGGCCATTTATACCAAAAAAACAAGCGACCATTTGCTTCAATGTGCTTTTTGCACGAATAACTTTTGTTGGGTTCGGCTCATCTTGGAACACCCACACCGTGGACTGCTGCTTAGTTTCGGGGTCGTAAGCGTAGATCCAAGATTCGTCACCTGTGTAGATATTATAAACAGCTTTTGACGCACCACGGTTGTATTTTTTTAACATTTCTTTGCACCAATCGACACGAGCCTGTTTTTGATCAATACTCAAGTTGTGCGGAATCCAACGGGAGCAAATTTTTTTTACAGCTAAATGTTCATGAAGTATCTTATGTATGCTCGTCATACTAATGCCCAGAGATGCCTCTATCTCACGATATGTAACATGACGATCTTGAGTTATTAGTTCCCGGACAGCATCGATGTTTTGAGGTACAACGACCGTTTTAGGGCGACCTTCTTTAATTTCATCAGTAAGCTTAGATCGTCCACGATTAAACTCGCTAAACCAGTGATACACAGTGGTCTTTGAGGGTGCTTCATCCCCAAAAGTCGAAGTAAGCTGATCGATGCACTGTTTTTGAGTTAGACCACGCCGAAAATCGTAAAAAATCATGGCACGAAAATGTTCACGAGTTAAATCCATGGTGGTGAAGACACGCAATTTTCAAAATGACGCTACGATGTGAAAACAATTGACAGTCACATAAAAATAAATGTATTCTAAAGCTAAAGAGTTCTATTTTTAAATGATGTAATTACTTTTTAAATTATTGTTCTGTAAGTGGCCAGTTCCGGATACATAAATAGCAGCCCTCGTAATAAGTGTTCGCGTCGCAAGGTGATGTCTAGTACATCATCGGACATTGTTAGTGTAGTATGTCGAAACCCTAATAACATTTTGTGATTGAGTGATGTGCGGGTACTTTAAAAACTCCTCAATCACAAACTACCAGCCGAGCCAGCTCGTGACCACGGCACCAGTAGGTGTGCCGTAACATCGGGCAAATATATCACGAGTGGTTTTAAAAATATTCGTTGGTTAATCCCGATATGGCTAGCATAAACATTAAGTTTACCATGGTTGTTAACGGTAAGAGAAAACATCATGAGGAAACCCACATGGCTAAGTTGTATTTAGTCATGTGACAGTGTATTCCTACAAAACCGTGATAGGCCTGCCCCGTATCACGTGAGAACACTGTCCAAGCAAAACGCGGGTACTCTTAACATCTCATAAATAAAAGATGTTATTAAAGGAAAGAAAAATTGACAATGTCACGTGATGTTCAGAAGTATTAGTACCTCTGCCAACACCTTCGGGAATATACGGCGTGTACGTTTGAGTTAAGAGTATAAACATTAAATAATTTGAATGTTTTTGTTCATGAAAACCTCTTGTGGGGATTATTACTAATAAATAAAGGAAAGAAAAAATTCGACACCGACGGGGATCGAACCCGCGACCTCGGGTATAGTAAATGTCAATTTGTAAAAAAATCGGAGGTAGGGAATGCAAACACTACACTACACACACTAAGTGTAAAAAAAAAAACACAAAGGATAGAAGAATTTCGCGCTGGAAGCCATTGACACTAGCTCAATTGGCAGAACGACGGGGGCGTATACCCGAGGTCGCGGGTTCGATCCCCGCTGGTGACAAAATTTTTCTTTCCTTTATTTATAAACATTAAAACCTACAAATCTTATTATTTTCGTTAAAAATATATATACTACAGATCATATATACCACAAACTACAATTATTTTTCAATACCGGGAGTTCATAAATTTGGATTGGTTACATTATTTACGCCATTTGCTTTAGAAATGAACAAAATATTTAAGTTAATTGGGTTTTTAAGAGTAAGTAGAGATAATACCTAACCCTTTAGATAATATACCGTGGCAAATCGCGTGAATGATCTAGTTTTAATAAAATTAATGCACTTATTTATTTATAGTATTTTAAAAAAGTTCTAGTATTATGCTAATATTTTTTACGAAAATAATAAGAGTTCTTCTTAATGTTTATGAACCACCGAAAATTTACCAAGTACAATCAATGCCAATCACACAAGTTATTTTAACCATATACAGGTGAATAACTTAGCTTACGTATGTAATCAGCTCTAGCTGTTTGCGCCCTGTTCAAGTATAGAAGCACCCTTAATATATAACAGAAGCGATAGCCTTTCGTCAATAAGGTTTTTTCACGTTCGGTGAAAGACAACACGAAACTCAAAGAAATTGTAGTAATAAGAAATAAGCTTTGGATAAAATGTGAGTATTCTGAACATGAGACATATTGTAGAATGCAAATCATAAAACATGCTTCATGCAGCTTGAATGAACCGTTGAAATAAATACATAAATAATAGTATTAAAGGGCATCAATTAAAAACATAGAAAAGTAAAGCCAGTTTTATTTATAAACAAGAACATTTTCTCTGGTTCAATATAGAGTCACATTTATTTATGTCAATTTATTTCATTAACTATGACACATTTATCGCTTCTTAATACTATGAATATCAGTCAATACATTATGCTAATTTAGGTGCACGAGAAAAATAAAGTTTGATTGTTGTACACTAAATTGGCCATAATATAAAGCACGGTATGAGACCATTCATTAATTGAATTTAGGAAAATTCTTAGATACACTTGTTTGTTAAGGACTTATAATCTGTTTTGGAAAACAAAACTTAGAAGTATCCGGATATAGTCCAGCTAACAAGCCACTGGGAGTAACTAATAGAAATATAATAATAATATGGTGATAAAGAAAGTTGGTAACAAATGACAAAACTATTAGTAGTCCAGTTGGAAGAAGTATCATGATTGGTCTCAAAGAGCTTGGAACATCATGAAGGCCGGCCCCTTAACTACAATTTGAGGTAGTTTACATATATTATCTCAGACTAACTAAGAAATCTGGAACCCTGAAACCATTATAAAAAAAACACTGTCTCTACCTGCCACTTAATTTTGTTAAGATTACTTAGGTCAGCCTAGAGTGTGATAATTATAGACCAAAGTTCTTTTTTATATTTGTATACCGCAGTGAGTACAAATTTCTTAGTAAGTTTGAGTGAACTATATCTAAACATAAACGTCACTGCTGTCGTCGCTGGGCTCGATACCTTCTTGCTCCACTTCTTCGTCTTCTTCTTCTTCAACATCAAAACCTTCCTCGTCATCTTCTTCGAGTTCCGCTTCTTCTAAACCATCTTCTGCATTGAAGGTCTTGCCTCGAGCCATTTCTGTCAACGATTACAGGATATAAATTTATAATTTTGAGATCACATTCGATTTTGCTTATTGACTAATTGACTTTTTTGGTGTAAAAACTTTATTTTTTTATCTTTACAATGCCCATGAGTACTTTAGGGGCCTCCCCTTGCTTGGCATTCACTCTAACTTCTATTTTGATGATGTTACCCTCGTATGAGAGTAGGAGTGAAAAATAGAACAACCATTTATTAAATTTAGATATGAAATGGTTAAAGGAATACTTTAAGTGAAAACATGTGTGTATCTATGTACTGCCGGTCGTGTTACGTACACACCCTGTATACACTATGGAAGGAACAGGCTGTACGATTCAGATCTGCAGACTCTGACTTGCATTACCTATATTTATACGTTATCTACAGCATCCTGAATAATGAGTACAGTTAATTCAGATTAGTTAGAGTTAATTCAGATCAAACTAAACTAAAAATATCTTGTAGGTTAGGTTAGATCATAGTTAATTCAATGTAATGTATATTTTATAGTTTTACTAGCTTTGTGCCCGCGACTATGTCTGCTCAGACTACACTTTTAGCATCCAGTTCCATTCAAAATACTGAATCACCTCTATCTCCTTATATTTATATATTCCCGCAGGTGTTGTTAGTGGCGAGTTAGAATATTTAGACTCATCACCAACAACCTTTATTTTAAGATCTCTTCCCCATTTTGCTTCTAAAAATGGCAGAAATATTTTAATGCTGAATTTTCTTTTTTGGGTTTTATAGCTATGAGTATATGTTTTTTTCAACTTTCTCACTTACAGCTCACAGCAATATATCCCAAAGTTATTTTTATTTGAAATAAAATTTTCTCATTTACTTTTGAAGGAAAAGTGGGTAAAAATAACTAAAAAACTTGTTAGTCACAATAGCATAGTATTCTATTTCCATTACTACATACATATACCCACGGCCATAAATCCCAAAAAGGGGTAGCCAGAGCTTTAGAGCTAGAAACTCCTCAGCCAAAGTTGATAGGGGGACAAGATGATAGAAATAAAGTATTGTTGCTGATGGGTCTCGAACCACAAAAACCACTTAAATAGCCCTATACCCTTAGTCGCCTCTTACGACGACACCCGTACGTAGAAAGGAGTAGTAACATTCAAAACCGGCACTATACGGCAATAAGTGTAATTATAAGTGGTATGTTCCGAAAATAATTATCAGTTGATTTTTGGCTTATACCAAGCAAACATATTCTAAACTTGACATTCATCCGGTAGTAGAGGGTACAAGATGATGGAAATGAATATTTCCTTTCCATATTGCAGATAATATACCATACATTCATAAAAATAATATGCATATGCTCACCCCAGAGGCGTGTTAATGGCGTGATTATATGTATGTATGTATCGCAAATAAATAAATAATAAATCTTCTAGTCTAGGTAGTCCATATAGTGGTTTTCTTACTTAACTTACTTTGTAACAATTGTGGTATGGTTGTCTTTCAGCAATAAAATGTGGTTGGTTGGTTAAGATGATAAAGCTTAACAGACAGACAAAGTTACTTTGGCATTAATAATATTGGTATGGATTTAATTTATATTAATTTGGTTTGGTTCATTTTGGTTTTTATAAAGTCCTATGGTTGCAATGTTCATAATTAGCCTATACGGTTTTAATGTAAATATTGCTTGTCGTAATATGATTTGTATCTCATTGTTAAAATTTCAAACAGAATAAATAAGACCATAAAGTAATCATAAACGTAATATTTTATTTAAGTTTAATCAATATACTCAAAAGGACTTAAAAGACATGGGGTGTGACGAGTTGAACAGTGAACATAACCAAAATACGCAAGGCAGTTTAAAAAAGATACAACTTTTTTTCATTAACTGTATTTAACTTTTATTGTAGGTAGCTCAGATTGAAATTAAGGTCACTATTTAGACACTGCTTTTAGAGGGTTAACAAAATATTACAAGACATGCAAAAACTAGTTGCCACCTTCGCACTCTTTGCTTCAATCAAATAAAGTATTGGAACAATGTGTGCAAAAAATATAATGTTTAGAATTTTGTAGCTGTTCAGTAAATTTTAAATTCAAATATAAATAAATTAATAAAATACTTACGTTCAACATAGTATTCTAAGGACTTAGGTACCATACTTTTGAGCTTCTCGATGTCACCCTCCGTGCACTCACCCTTGTCCAGACCTGAAATACAAATACTTCAATTATAGAGATGTGCTACAAATAATAAGGAAACTTAGTGTTTAACTTTTGTTTTTGAATAGTTCTTTATATACAGAACTGAGTATAAGTTCATTGATTTTTTAAAATTATAATAAAGTACTATGGACACTAAGTAAAAGTGGCACTTTGTATGGTATTCAATTGTGTGAATATTATAATTGCGAAAACAAATCGCACTACGCCAACAGTAGTAAGGAATAACGGCAAAAACTCAGTAGATTATCTCAAATAATAGCACTACGCTTCTTCAGCTACGCTACGCTTAAGTACTTCAGTGAAGTAAATCATAATGACAACACCAGCAATAGTTTCATGTGCAGGTCACGCATGCACCTTCATATACAGCTTAGACAGTAAATATAAATACATACATATACCTACAGCTATAAATCCCTTAAAATGGGGTAGCCAGAGCTTTGGAATGATTAATTCCTCAGCCACTTTTGGAAGTTGATTGGGAAAAAATGATAATAATAAACGTTTTTGGTGACGGGTCTCCAACCAACCACATCCCTATACCCTTAGTCGCCTCTTACGATCACCCACGGGTAGAAATAGGGTAGTGTTATTCTAAGCCGACACTACATGGCGAAATCGAAATATGAATATTACATTAAATATAGTGTTTGACACTTACCAAAAAGGAGACCCATTCGCTTCAATATATCTATGTCATCATGTATTTGGAATTTTTTGTTAAAGTTAAACATATATTCTGTCCTGAAAAAAAATACCGTTCATTAACAACTTATAAATATCTAATAAATTTCCTATGCTTGGTTAGTGCTATTCTTGGTCACATAAATTTATATAACTTCAATTAATGTTTTGATTAAGTTTTTATCATTAGTATAAGCCCAATGAGTACCGTTTAGAGCAGACGAAAAGCGCAAAAAATGCATGTACAGATATATGAAACAAACCAATAGGAACACGACAAAAAAACTATCCCTGTTTACCATTCTCTCTTGGAGTAAGGGCCCGAAAAATTTCATGTTAAGGTTAAGTGAATAACTTTCAAGTTGGCATAATGTTCCTTCTGGTTGTGTATGTATACCAATATACTGTAATTTCAACATTCAAGTGTGGTCTGAGGTATGAAATAAATATAAAAACAAATAGCAATTAATATACTTACTTATCATTAGATATACTGCAATCTATCAAGGCCTTATCGCTAGTGTTCACAACTATGAATGGTAAATGTATTGCCGAGGAGGGTGATGGTCTCACACCCTTTTCTTCTATTTCTTTATTGCGTTCTATCAGACTTTTGAAGGAGATGTGCTGAAATTGTAAGAAATAATATGTTATACATTAAATACGTCAACAGGTTTGAACTGGGTTGAATTGAAATTCGAGAATGGATACATCCACTTTTGTACTTTTTAAGGTAATAGTAGTGGAATATAAATAGTTGATGTGCCACTTAAATGTGTTATCTTATGTAAATCATTGACTTACACTAATCTTGTTGTAATCTACATTTTAAAATGTCAACTACTATTCTAGAATCTAGAGGCTACCTAATATTTCAAAGAGACATAGATGTAGGACAAAAAAGGCAATTTTTTACCTTGATTATTGATATTCATACTAAATTTCACACAATTCTATTTATTTGTCATTAATACAAAATAGATTGCTTAAGGAGACTTTCCTTTTAATTTTTGGTTAAATATCCTCTGAACAAATTTGTTAAGTCAAATTTTTTCTCAAATATACAATAGATGTAGGACAAAAAAGGCAATTTTTTACCTTGATTATTGATATTCATACTAAATTTCACACAATTCTATTTATTTGTCATTAATACAAAATAGATTGCTTAAGGAGACTTTCCTTTTAATTTTTGGTTAAATATCCTCTGAACAAATTTGTTAAGTCAACTTTTTTCTCAAATATACTTACAAATTATTAATGTATTTTATTATTGATTTAGAATCAAGTATAGAGAATAATATATCCCTAATCTATCATGCAATACAATATGCATTCTCATTCTAAATATGCCATTTAAAACAGCAGAGCCAGTGCAGCCTTCAATAGCCTAAGATGGCCATCGTAAATTTAAAACATGATTATCTCACATATTGTGTTTTTTGCAACCTGTGTCTTATGCAACTTTTCCAGTAGATATATGCAAATTTATCATATCAGGGTAAATAAGTGAAATCTATATTACAAGACGTACCTGTAATAAAAGTTCTTGAAGTTGCTGTGATTTCTTCTCAATCCGTGCTAACCGTGCTTGCTTTTCTTTTTCCAGTCTGTTGCATTCCTGAATTGAATTTGTTGGCAATCCTATCCATCGGATTTCCTTTTTGTCTTTTGAGATGATGTTCATAGCCATCAAAACATTGAGCGCGTCATATACTCTTCGGCGTATATTCTTTTGGTCAATATGCTGAAAGTGTTGTTACACTGTATAAAGATTTCAACATTCCATTGTCTAAATCTAAGTTTTGTCAATATAAAATATAGAACAACAAACTGGTCTAAAAGATGATATTGTTTTTATAAATTACAATTTCTTTAAAAACTAGTCAATGGTCTAAATAATAATAAGTGACTATAAACACAACAGTGTCTCTAGGGCTTGAAACTCCCACGATATAAAAATAGGGATGCCTGGAATGTATCATAACAGAAGCAATCAATATGTAAAATAATAAATACATAAAACCATCTCTTTAACTCATTCGGGTATTGATGAATAAAGCTTTGACGATGGCGCCATGGTTATTTGAAATTATTTAAGATTTCATTGCAACTACTTTCGTGAAAATAAGTAAAACATACATGACGCTCATATTATACTTACTAAGTTACAAAAAGTACATTTCATTAATATAAAATTTATAAGTACTATATACGCACTTGGCTGTCAGCAGAGCCATGCATCCCAGCTGCAAACTCTGCTACTAGTTCATCTGCCACTTCATTGTACGAAGTAAATCCTTTTGTTCGCACCTTTTCACAAACTTTCATTGAGAAATGACGAAGACCTTTACCAACTTTGTCATTGTGTTTGCGCCTTTTTGTGGTACTGTAAAAATATGGTTTAGAATATAATAGAATAAGAGAATCCTACACACCAGTATACACACAACGGCGATCCAATATCAGCCCTTGCTTGCTGCGCCCTGTGATAGGATAACTAAAACTATAATTACCAAACACAACTATACTGTTATACTCGAAGAGGAACAGCATGACTACTCCAATATTAAAGAGGTGCGTGTATACACAGACGGCTCCAAGACCAACCAAGGGACTGGAGCCGGGGTTTATTCACAAGACCTCAATATTAAAATTTCCAAAAGCCTAGGTCGACACAACACGGTATTCCAAGCGGAGTGTCTTGGAATAACCGAGGCGGCCATGGCAATCAAAGCCCGAGATGTGTCCGATATGCGTATCAGAATCATCTCGGACAGTGCATCTGTGCTGCAGGCTCTGGATCGCTGTGAATTCACCTCAGGGCTAGTCCTGGAGTGCCACAGAGCTCTTGAGGAAGCAGCTCGGAATAACACTATAACCCTACAATGGATAAGGGGCCACAGCGGCTCCTTGGGTAACGACGCTGCTGACAAATTGGCTAGGGGGGGTTCGGCAAGGGATCTATATGGTCCTGAACCGATCATACCCCTACCCTATGGTCAGCTTCGCGCATGGCTAAAATAACGCACTCACTCCCTCTCCAAGATACACTGGCAGGAGGAGCCCGGTTGCAGACAGTCGAAGGAAATCATGCCAACCCTTGACAGGAAGCTGACCGGGCGCGCCCTGCGACTAAGCAGGAAAGATCTGCGGACAGTGACTGGAGTACTCACAGGACATACCACACTAAATAAACACTTATACACTATAGGCATTACCGACAGCCCCATGTGCCGAGCGTGCATGGAAGCTGACGAAACGGTTGCTCACGTGCTCCAGGAATGCACGGGGGTAGCCGATATCCGCTATAACACGATAGGATCCATAAAGTCGTTCCCAGAGGCAGCAGCTGACCTGGATAAGCTACTCGCCTTCTGGACGGAATTAGGTTGGGAGAATTAAATGACCACTTGGTCCACGTACAATGGCTTGCCATGCCGGGCTCAGTGCGGAAACCCGTGGCGCTTATCGCCCATCTAATATAATATATATAATATATAATAGAATAACTCTTTATTGCACATCAAACACAAATTCACAAAAATAATAATATGATCAAACAGTTCAAAGCACAGTACAGTGAGGTACAATTGGCGGTCTTATCGCTAAAAGCAATCTCTTCCAGACAACCTTTGGAAGGTGAGATCAATAAATTAATTATTTGGGTAGATGCACAAAACAAGGCCAAAAAAAACATAATAATCTATTAAGCTTACTTAAAACTAACTTATTTAATTTAAATAACAATATAAATATTAATCATACAAAATAATATAGATATTTAACGAATATGAACACATACATATATAACTACATACTTTTATATAATACAAGCAATACAAATACCTAAATAAAATACACATACTACTACTACATACTAGCGATATAAGCTAGTAAACGAATGAATGTGGGTGTCAATAATGATGAAGTTAAATATGTATGTAAGAGGATAAAGAGTGTAGCTAAATATAAAATAGAGCAGAAACAGCGAGATCTAAAGGTTTCGAGTGAAAAGAAATTCTCTGATGATTGCTTCAGCAATTGATAGCAATATTAATATAATTGTGATGAAGTAATGGGTGACATGACTGAAAGCATGGAAGAAATTGTAAAACCGGCAGATTACGATAGGATAAATATCGATTAAATGCTGAAGGCTGGTAAAGCTTTAATGGCTTTTTGGCTATTCTTTCTTTTTTTGGATACTTGGCAAAGTAACAAATGATTGGTGTAGAGCGGTGATAGTGCCCCTACATGAAGGGAAAGGGCCACACCAGCAAAAAACTACCCTGATATTTAGCCTACTTAGTGTAGTTAGTCAATTATATGCAAAGGTATTGATTGAAAGAGTGATGAAGGAACTGATACTAAAATTTCGGATGTGCAAGCGGGATTTAGAGAGGGAATGTGATGTGCGAATCAAGTTTTCTCCTTAAGGTGCATTGCAGAAAAGTTCTTAGCAAAATACCAGTAGGTTTACTGCACCTTCTTTAATCTGGAGAACTGCCTGAGAGTGATTATGGACTGAGAAGGACAGGGTTCATTGTTAAATGTCTCTTATACTCTGACAATCAGGGTCTTCTTGCAGCAAGTGAATGAGTTGCAAGAGATAGTGAATATTGTATGAATGTCTTTTGAAAGAACAGGAATGATAAAGCCCAGACAATGGTTTATGAGAGGAATTTAGACAGAATGTGAACATGAATAAAGGGTGTGAGTACGAATACTAGTGTAATTAATGATAGTGTTTGAAAATAAATCCTACAGTACCCTTATCACAAGGCATCACATTTTTTTTGTGAATCAGGCCACAATTTATTCATAATAATTTTTTGGCATTTATTTTAAATTTATAATAACACCTAAAGTTGACTGTTACAAACACCTTTGATAAGCAATGGG
This sequence comes from Bedellia somnulentella, assembly GCA_963576735.1. Taxonomy (NCBI): domain Eukaryota; kingdom Metazoa; phylum Arthropoda; class Insecta; order Lepidoptera; family Bedelliidae; genus Bedellia; species Bedellia somnulentella. The sequence continues at coordinate 8,283,278 of OY755175.1, read as the reverse complement.
GTTATAGTGTAACATTTAAATGTAATTTTTAAAAAAAAAAACAATTATCTCTAAGAACAAGAACACATATAATCTCACAATTTGACTCACTCATTTGCTTAATAATTAAGGCTAAATCAGACAAGAGGACAATGGCAGGAATGCCATGAAGATGTTTCAGGTTTAAATTTTTGAAGAGAAATTATTTTTATTACTAGGAGTTTAGGAAGTTTTGAGTGAAATGTTTTATGCAGCAGAATATTAAGAGGCATTCTATCATAATCACTTACAGATAAATTCACGTCATTTGGTGGCTTACTGTTGTTCAAATATAATGAGCACATCAACAAATAAATAGGCCTGCCCCCTATCATGTGAGTACACTTTCAAAGCAAACCATGGGTACTCCTAACAGCAGGTGACAAGGTCACTTGATGTTCAGAAGTAAGAGTACCTCAGCCAAAACCTTTGATATACAGCATGAACATTTGAGTGTTACATAAGTAAATCTACCAAATTGATGATTTCACTCAACCAAAATGTTTTGAAGTGATGATTAGCCAGTTTATACTTCAACATATTTTTTTAAAGCCTCTTTTTATTTGTGTCCTACTTCAACTTGAATTGGCAAAATTATTCATGGTTTATTTGTGTGCTTCATTATATGTATCAATAAAGTAATTAAATCAATTTCAGACCTTTGAAGACTTCTACTAATTCTATTAAAAACAAACATCCAAAACATTAAAAAGTACATAAGCTCTACATACTATTCAGGAGGAGACTCATTATCTGTGATATTTCTTCTTCTTGATGAGTAAGACATTGCACTCTGGTTTTCTACTGAACTTGTACTTGTAACAGGAATTTCAAAATCCAAATGCAATGGAATTGGTTCTGTTTTTATTTTCACTTCAGGTATAATTTCATGCAGCACAGCTTCTTCCAATTCTTGATCCTGGCAAATAGATAATAATAAAACTTATTTACTTATTAGAAGAAAACCTTTAAAAGGGTGTACAACTACAAAAACTCTTGAAAATCTTTTTTGCCAATATCTTTATTGGTGTACCTATAATATATTGCAACACATGAATATATTTATGAACTAGTGAACTCCAGATACATAGTATTTCTTTAAAAATCTAAGATATCTTCAAACACTGTTAACCCATTATGAAAGTTAGCATCATGATGATTTACAGCCTGTCTGTTCTTAAGGTTGTAAGTTTTTATTGATGGATTTCTTTTTAATTGGTTGAGTGGTTCCAGATCCTATTTATTAATATATATATATTGATTATCTCCGAATAATCTATTTCTTAAAGTTACACCTACTGGGTTGACTAAATTTATTATTATAAATCTATGAGTGTAAATCTTGAAAAACCAAATTTCACAACCCACAAAACCATATTTTTTTGAAAGTACTTAATCACTCAGTATATTAAATCAAGGCATAAAAATCACTTGATCTCGGGATTCTAGGGTATGAACATAGCATATTGATAGCCAAACATATATAAAAGTAATGCACATAGGCACAATTGAAGTAGACAACAAGATAAGAATTAGTGCTAGTATAAGTCATATGCACCTTTTGTTCTTCTTGTACCAAATTTTTCGAATCAGAAATAGCCTGCTTCAATGTTTTGATTGCTCCAACTGGTAGCTGTACAAAATCTGAAACAGTTGATTATAATTTTGGATTAATTTAAACACAAGAAACAATGATCACACAAATGTGGTTTACTTACTTGGTGAACCTTTTACTTGATCAAGATTAACAGCATTTACCACTGGACTCAGTATCTAAAAGAATAAAAACAGATGAAAGGTTTTTGTAATATAATTAATATTAAATAATTTAGCAATTTCTAACCTGAGTGTTTCCTTTGGAGTCAGGTGATAATTTAATTATTTTCACAGGATTGTGTTTGAGCTTCACTTGTGTAAGTGGCTGATTATTTTGAACTACCTTAACCACCCTTGGTTGCCCTAAAAATACATCATTGGATATACTAGGAACTCTATGTTTTTTATGTAACTAAATAGTGCAAAACCATAACAAAAAAAAAACTAGTGGTAACTTTACTGTTAAGCATCTAGGATGAGTCGTAGTTACTTACCATTAGCGTCATGAATTATAAAATTTAAAGTGCTATTTTTTTGAGACATAATTTCTACGTAGATTCAGACACACTTCCATTTAACTTTTTTCAAGTTGAAGGGTGTTTTAAGGAGAAAAACCGCCTCAAATCTTCCCCTATACGCCAAAATGGCGGTTGCCCCAGGAGTTTATATAAATATTTCAGACAATATAACGGATATAAATTAGTTAAATGAGGCTCGTTTTTAGTGCAGTTTCTAATCAGAGAGTAATATGTTCATTTAATATCACTAATTTTAAAATGTAATCACAACACTGCAACGTGCATAGTTGACTGTAAACTCGATGACGAAAAATGGCGCGATGGCGGCTAAAACACAAACGGAAGGAGGACGAACGAGGGTCGCGGGAGGGCAAAAAGAACGAACGATAAACAAACACCAGCTGATCGACTGCCATTCATTCATTGCTCCCGTCAACAAACTTGCAATATTGCCTGGTTTTCATGGCGTTTACATTGATCCAAGTGGACATCTAAAACTAAATGCGCGTGAGGTCGCGGGTTCGATTCCCGCCTGTGTCGAAATTTTTCTTTCCTTTATTTATTCTTTATTTATTAGTAATAATCCCCACATGAGGTTTTCATGAACAAAAAGATTTAAATAATGTGATAGTTAGGCGTTTCCAACATTTGCATTCTATCTGAAAAGGTAGACAAGTGGCCTTCCGAATTAGATAAAATTCGGAGGTAGGAAACGCAAACACTACTTAAACGTGTAAAAGAAATAAAGGATAGAAGAATTTCGCACTGGCAGCCAATTGACACGGTGGCTCAGTTGGCAGAGCGTCGGGGCGTATACCCGAGGTCGCGGGTTCGATTCCCGCCTGTGTCGAAATTTTTCTTTTTAATACAATTGCTCAAAAAGTGGCGTATTACAGGGACGTATAGCGTTCGGGAAGTGGGCTATTACACACTCGTGCTTTTTCTTTACCTTTCCCGCACTAGTGCGTTTTCTTTCCCAACTGTCAAAATAATGTCTATTTTAAAGAAAAACCAACCATAAAGATTTTACTAAAAAAATCAAAGAAGTTTTTATGATTCATGTTAATACGTGGCATAGGTCGTATTAACATGAATCAACAACAACAAAATAATAGGCAAAATCGACTAATTTGTTTCGATATCTGATTTAATGATTTGATAGAATTAGTGAGGTTAGGTTTCATTACATTATAACTCATTAAATTTCATTTTCATTTCATATCAACAAAAAAATTATACATAAGACTTGGCTGTATGGGCATAGTTTCCTTTGCCTACCACAATAAGTGAAGAAAAAATGTCGCCATTTTCCAGAAATAATCTTTGGGAGTTTAGTTGTTTTGTTAAATTGCTTAATTTTTTCGCAACTGTATTAAAAATAGTCGTTCAGTACACGTACGGAACCGTCATTGCAACTCGTTCCGACTGTCAACCCTCGCCTTCGGCTCGGGTAGACATTTGTCGGAACTCTTTGCAATGACAGCCATTCCGTACTAGTAATGAAATATACTATTCCTTTATTTGTTCTTTATTTATTAGTAATAATCCCCACATGAGGTTTTCATGAACATAAAGATTTAAATTAAAAAATGTGAATGTAGTTTTAACTTATTGTTGAAAATAGTATATTTCATTACTAGTACGGAATGGCTGTCATTGCAAAGAGTTCCGACAAATGTCTACC